>VZRL01005608.1:0-91203 GCA_013397895.1 Origma solitaria
CTTAAGGGACGTCCCTCTACAATGCATAACTCATGAGGCTTGGACAGCAGCACAAAATACCTGTGGGCACTTAATTTGCCCTTTGTTTGTTTGAGAAATTCTTTTCAGGATCATTCATCAACTAAACTTATTTGCCAGTACTTTGCAGTCAGCTCAAGCTAAATTTTCTGGAAATATGCTATTAATTTTTTTCCAACACAGACCTTATTATTGTTTCTTTAAATAATTATATTTTAAAGAAAGATCATTGACTTTCTTTTTCACAGAAAAGCTGAAATATAAAAAAAGAAAATAAAAAGCTGACTATCAGCTATTTTTAATGGGCAGAGACTAAAGCACAATTTTGATTTCCTGTTTCAAGTGGGTGGAATTAATTTTTCATGCAAATGTTTTTCATTCAGACACTAGCAAAATATATTTAATGCTATTGTAATTACAAATGGATTTACTTCCATACCGCTCCTATTGACACTCATTTATGCAACCTGCATAGGAAAAATAATAAATGCAGTTTTAAATAAGCTTTTACAGTTTAAATCTGAATAAAAAATGAGACAGGTAACAAACACAACTAGCTGTTAAAATAGATAAATCATGCAATTACTGCAAATAACATTTTAGCAAGAAAATATTTCACCATATTTATTTGATATTCTAATGACTGTTTAAACAACCTTTGCTGAGAACTGGAGTTCTTTTTATTTCTACTCCAGTGATGGTTCTGGCTGCCAGATGATGGAAATCTCCAGCAGTGGGTTCAGAAGGTCAGACTTCCCCAGCCAAGAGTCTTGCCTGAGCTGTTCATAGTACCTGTGCTGTCAACAGCAGAGGCTCTACCAAAGCAAAGAGTAAGGTGGAATCATCACTTCTCTAGACTAGATGATCTTGATTTTCCTGGACTAGATGATCTTTCAAGACCCTTCCCAATCCAAACCGTTCTTGAAGAAATTGATTCTTGACAAAAACAGCCAGCACTCAGGGTTTTCAGCATAAAGGCAAAGCCTTTCAAAGCTGGCTTTGCTAACAACACAAACTGCTGCAATTGAGCAATGAGTCTTTGTCCTTGTCTCTTGTTTTGATAACAAGCATCTTGCACAATCTTGCAAGCATTTTTTTTGTAATTGACCTGGAGGTGCTTAAAACACTGTAAATTCCAGAAACCTTGAGCTGTAGGAAAGCGTGAACAGTCACTCATTCTGTCACACTGCCTCTCTCTTGACTTTAATCACTACTGATTAAAATCAGTCATTGAAGCCCTTCAGTGTTTATTTGCTTGTGTGAATGCCTCTATTCACCAGTAACATGTTAATCTCCCTCCACCACTTCTCTCCTGAAATAAAGCAGAATTAAAAGACCCTGTAAGATACTTCAGAAATGAAGAAGCCTTTCTTCTCTCTGTCTGCAAGAGTTGTCCTTGTCAAAACAATTAACAGTGCTGTTCCCCTCTTGAGTTTCCTGAGCCTTTTACAGGCTTCTTGGCAGAATAGGCAGGTGCAGACACTTTTTTTTGTTATAAAACAGGGTAACATTTCCAGAATATGGTAGCAGATTCCCCTGCTAGCTTTTGGGATGCCACTGTAGCATCCTAGTGGAAGGTAGGGAAGGTTTTAGGGAGTTAGAAGATGGCTGCTTAGAAACGTATTGAGATCTACACTGACAAATATATCTAAAAAGTAGCAAAAACTGGCAACAGAAATATGCCCTCATAAGTATACTTCTCACTTTACAATCCACTTTCAACCCACTTTGCCATTCATTTAAGTTTACACTGCTGTGAATGTGAAAGGAGGTGAGAAATCACACATTCATTTCAAGCATACACCCCTGGGCCTCTGGCTGCTGATGGATGTGAGCCTTCTGTAGGTTTTTTGCCATGTGTCTTGGGTGCTCCAGAGCATCTAAGGAAGTATTACATACCCATGTCTGGGCACTTGTCTCATGTGTAGATACTTTACAATGTGCAGCACCAAATCACAGGATTTGGTTATTTAAGTATTAAGTGTGTGTTTACAGCTGCTGACTTTACCAATGTACCAAGGCATTTCTACAGGATTTCGATTTCAGCATGTCTTGAAATGCCTGGCTGAACTGGGGCTCATGAGAACACTTTATCAGAAAGTATCAGCAGTAAGTTTGCTGGACTGTTTCAACAAAAACTGGCCATTAAAAACCCCACAGGCAAGTCAAGGACACAGCAATAAGGTAACTATTCACTTTGGTGTGTCCATGCACATACTTCCTCCCACTCCTCTAGGAATGCCCAGAGCCTCAGGACTCCTTGAGGGGAAGTCTGTAGCTCACAAAAATCACTTCCAGGCTGGACCTAAATAACCAGCTAATTCCACAGGCAGCATAATTCCAGCAGAGCTGCCTGCCCAGCACACACAGACTGCTGAGCTCAGGCGCAGGGACATGGGCAGATGTGGCAGCCTTCCCCAGCTATAGTGCTGTGCCTGCCAGAGTCCAGGATCTTCCACTTTATCCTGGGATAACAGAGAGAAACTGCCATCATTGGATTTCTCTGTGTGACACAAGCCACTGAAAAATGCCCTCATTAGGCACATTTTCTACTCAAAGAAAGGTCTGTTCAGGTCCAGTTCTATTTATGCTCTTGTTATTCCTTTAAAGGTCATTTCCATTTACTAAATACTGTAACACAATTTTGCAAAACTGAGTGTTTTAAACCTTTGGCTTTGAGTTTACATTCTAATTTAGCACATCAAAGCACATGTTTTCAGCAACTGTAAAGCTGTAGAATTACCTTTACAAATGTTGCTCAGCTCTCTGAGTGCTGGCCCTGTTCCTTATTGCTTTGTTTTATTGCCCGGCTGCTGACAGCAACAGCACGTCAAATATTGGCCATCCCATCATCAGTCAACTCAGCTGTATAGCGAAAGTTAATCCTGTTCTGGGAACATTCAGCCAGTCAGTACTGTCTGGAATTTTTTTTCCTTGTAGATAATCAAAAATCTGACATGAGATGTGCTACGTTTGTCTCACCTCCCAATAATTTGAATGCAGGGATTTCTTCCCACTCTGTGAGTTTTGTGTAGTACATCTATCTTACAAATGCACCTCAGAGATGCAAAAATTTATAAGTCAAGGGTTTTACTCTACAACAGATTTTTTTAAGGGAAGTAATGCTGGGAGCAGGGTTTGTTTCACCCATCTGGAATTTCACAGGCAGAGAAAGGAACTTGATCAGAAACCCACAGGCTTGCAGATGTAAGTGGTGACTACCAGCGTGCTCCATAGCAGCTTGTTGAGACCATTATGTAACATTTTCAGCTTTGCACAGGGCTGGCTGAATAGCACAATATCTGTCCCTGAATATGCAAAGCCACAAAAGTTTTCAAGGCCTGAGAAGGAAAACCAAGAGTTTAGACAGTCTCTTCCCTCTTTCACTACATCAAAATCATGTCTGTTTTCCCAGTACAGGGTTTTACACACCTGTAGGCATTACTTACAACACCAGGATGTATTATTTACTCATTCTGAAAAATGCGAGATAAAGAACATATTTCTCCAAAAGAGGTTTTTGCTATTTTTGGAACTGAAAGTGTAAGGAAGATTCAGAAATTTAAAAATACAGTGTGCCCTTAAGGATAAAAATGAACTAGCTAGAAAAGAAGTGCAAAACCCCAGCTCTAAAATAGATGGATAAGGGAGAAAATATCTTGCAGAAAAAGACCTGTGAAACTCTTTAGAGAATGTTAAATTAAATTCTCTATGATCCAATCTATACATTCTGAAGGTTTAACTATACTAGCAGAATTGGTCTCTTCCTTTTGTTATACTTACACTGTGATACTTGTAAAATTCTCAAGCACTGTGAAAGCTGATTTGAGATAATAATTTCATTAATTAACAATACAAATGCTCCCTGGTGAGATAATAAAAGGAATTTGAAATATGCAATTTTGACTTAATTGTTAATAAAATCTTTTCACTAGATCTTGGCCAGTATAAGGAATCACAGACTCCAATTAAGCAAGATATTTGGATGTATGTGCCTAACCTGGAGATATGAATAGCCCTGTTAGCTTCAAAGAGGCAACCTGATTGAGGAAAGTCATTAATTGGCCTAAAATTAGGTATGTGATTACATACCTTACTGAATGAGGGCCATGGCAGATCAGATGTGTCTCTAGGGTTATTTCACCCACAGTAACAGACTGAAATATGGGTTAGCTCCAGGCTAACCTATTCTAGCATGTTTTTGAAGCTCTGAGATCTGAAACCACCATCTCTGCTTCAGCACATGAAAAAAAAAGCTGCCCCTCCAAGATTCAAGGAACCTCAAGAAACTTCAGATTCAGACTCTGCATTTCTGGTGCCATCTTGTACATTATTTGAACTTTTAAAATTCTTACGTTGCAAAGTGTGTTGCAGTGGTGGCCAATGCTTGTAGGAGTAGGTTGCCATTGGATCACTCTGTGGTGGAGAACCTGATCAAGTGGAAGATGGCAAAGGGGAGAGGCTTTGTACAAACACACACCTTCTCTCCAGGCTTAGCTCGGGTCAGAGGCAGAACCCGCTCTAAGGCTCAGAATGCCTCTTACCCAGATGGGGACTAAAATTATCAAATTCTGCCTCTGTAAATCCTTCTGTAGTGAAGATCTAGACCCAGGCCAGTGTGTGTGGGGGAACAACAAACTAAACCAAACCCAAACCCAGCCCACAGATGGATTGACATCAGTGGAAACAAACCACTTTGTTGCCCTTCATGGTCTGACCTCTATTCTTGGAGCATCCAGGGAAGCAGGGCTAGCCAAGCACGACTCATGTGCTCTGCCACAAGCAGCCTCTGCTCTTGGACTCCTGTCTGAAATGGCGCCTTCATCTTTAACAAATTGCTTTATTTTTATGCAAATGCATTTGCTGGTATGACAGAAATATATGTAAATGCTAAAACTGAATCTAATTGTCTTTAAAAAAATAGGTCATTTATCTCCATTTTATCTTATAGTTAATGACATAAGTCTTCAAATGTCACTTTCCTAACAGAAAACATCAGAAGCTGTTTTGCAGTGCTAATTAGCCCTAGAAGGCCTTACCCTTGATCCAGTACAATGACATACCATAGAGACCAACTCTTCTGTCAGTGTAGAAATTCAGATTTGGTCTCCAAACATTAGGGCATCCACAGATTATTGCAAAGCCATTTGCATGGCTCACTGAGGTTTCAGGAAGCAGATCAAACTCTTTGTTGTCATGCAGCTCTAATGTCTGTCAGGAGAAAAGCTAGCAGTGATGGGAGAGGAGCAATGATACGCAGCAGTCGGAAATCAAAACCAAACTCTGGCATTGAACCTCAGCAGCCCAGAGAGAAAGGAATATCTTCAGTGCCCAAAAAGTAACTGCCTTCCTATCTCTCTTGGTTTTAAAGAGAAGGAGGAATTAGCCATCTGTTGCCAATGCTAAAGATAATCCTGGCTATGCCATGTTTCAACAAGCAAATAAGCCAAATGCTATTCCTTCGTCATAACTGAGCGGTAAAAGCCCCTTTTAACGAAAGTGTGTTAAATAAACTTTCATCAAAATAAAATAAATATTTAGTAGCATGAGCAAAGCATAGATAATAATGGGACATCACAACCCCAAAATGATTTCCAGTATATCTACAGCATGACAAGAAACAAGATTCTCAGATCTGCCTCCCCAGCACACATTTTACTCCAAATGGAATTGATGGCACAACCAGGTGGTCTCTGGGACATTGGATCTGGAGTTTCTCAGCAATAATGTATCCTTCTTCATTTTATTTTTGATCCTTTCAAGAAGTGAGATGGAGACTTGAGGCAAGTTCAATTATGATTTAGTGCAGCGAGGGATACCCAGAAAGCAGGGAGAAAGAAGGAGGCAATAGAAGGTTACAGTGGGGAAAAGAGTAGTGAAAACTGTGGAGAAAGAGAAAAAAAGGCAGAAATCTGAGTGGCATTTGAAAGAAAATATTTTTCTAATTGGTTGTGGAAAAAGTCATAAGTAATCATAACAAGGGAGATTTTCAAATGTACATTGGCAGCTTGCATTGGCTGTTATATCTGTGATTCAGGGAGAGAATAGGGGAAGGATGAGATCCACAGGCTGAGAGAAGAGCATCCCCACACTCTAGGTGGACACAGGAGCAGCCCGTTGCTCCAAGAGAGATTGTTAACACTGCGGATAGCTGTACTAATGAAAACCTTGGCTGACAGTAGGAAAAGGAGTGATGCTCTACACCCCCAGGACAGAAGGAGGTGGTAATTACTAGAGCTAATGAGTCCTGGCTCTGATTTCAATGGCGTGTCATTTTGCTGGCATAAACCCCAAAAATGAGATGCAAACAGGGGAGGAAAACATGAAGCAAGAAGAACAGATGAATTAAAATGGTTGTTGTATATGAGAGCTAGGAAATGTAAGATCGCACTACCAATAACATAATTAACAGCAGGACAGCCATAAACTAAGGCAAATCCACTAATCTAAACCTGTCGCTTTACAAGTGTGTCATGTAAGCAGGAGCAGTTAAGAGAAGTGAACAGTAAAGACAGTTTCCTAATGGAACTAACTGTGTAATTTACTTGAAGAGCTAATCACTTCACATGAGATTATCTTCTCTGTTGGATCTAAAGCATCAGTTTGCCCAGAATTCATCTTTCAAAGGGAAATACAGCTTATTACTCCAAACTGAGAGGGAAAAGTGATAATTTGATTAATCAGCTTATCAGCCAAGCAGGAAAGGTGTTTAGAGAGATATAAAAACCCAAGTAAGCACGAGTCCAGGACAGACCAGGTACATGCCAGATTTATTCACTTAGTGCTCTGTCCAGGGATTGCTGCAATATGCTATCCCCCTCTATTTGCTCACGTGAAGACTTTCACCACTACTTGGAATAAAATCTGATTTTAAGTCAGAATTAGCTCTTTGCATGCATCTTGGACCAGGTTGGATGGGACTTTGAACAACCTGATCAAGTGGAAGATGTCTCTGCCCATGGCAAGGGAGCTGAAACTAAAAGAGTTTTAAGGACCCTTCTAACCTAAATCATTATATGATTCTCTAATTTTATGATTCAAGCTGATGCCTGACTTTTAAAGACACTGCAGTATATACCTGAAGTAGTATTTAGGTTGCAGGTTTTAGGAAAAAGAAAGACAGAAAATACAATTTTCAGTAGTCCTACACCATCTTTCTTAAATAAATTTGAAGAGAGGAATACTTTGGAGATATTAATGCTCTACCCAAGAGGCACTCCCTTCACAATGGATACATTTACAAAGGTGCCAGATGAGGCTGAATTCAGTCAGCCAGTTCTGCCAAACTTGTAAAATGAGCTCTTTCACTTAATGCAATTTTTGTTTCAATGCATAATTCTGAATTGATGCAAAATGAGCCTTGAAAATATCTCCTGTTAGCAGAAATATTTTTATTTTTTTGTTGTGCTTTGAAACCTATATATGTTTTATTTATTTCAGCTTATATTTGAATCTTTTTAGGGTGGGTGTTGATTTTTTGTTGTTTTTTAATGTTTACAAACAAATCTCAGTGCTCTTGTTCTTTTGTTTATGCTAACTGCAAGAATGTTAAGGAAAAGAAATTTTTTCTAGTTGTACTGTAAATAATTAACTGAGTTTACTGGTAGGCTGTTGTAAAGAGAATACCTTAGTCCTGCACTGATCGTTATTACTTCATTCAGCAGCCAGAGAATGGTGGAAATCCACAGGGTTAAGACTCATGAGAATCAAACAGACAAGTTCAATCCAGCGTTTACACTCCAATGTTTTATTCAGCTACTTACCAGCTGCTCTTGGAGTAACCTGGAATGTTCATTAGTGGATAGAGTCTTGCTCTGAGACTAGTGTCTTCCAAAGAGAGCTCTGTGGAGCTGTTACAAAGGGTCCAGTGAGGATGGGCCTTCATCTTATGCTTTTTCAAACCCAGGGAATGCTGTTCCAATGGTACTTGCCAATACCCTTGGGGCATTTGGCCGATTGTGTTGTGTCTTTCGGGCATAGCAGGGGAGCCACACCCAGAGCGCTGGTCACCGGCAAAGCCAGGAGAGCTCCTTGCAGCCATCACCGAGACCTTTCACTGACGACAAATGAAGGATGAAATAAAGCCTTACAAAAGTAGCCACTTTGCCTTGAAACCAGCTCCACTGTCCACTGTCCTTGGTAGAATATGTACTTCAGCTTTTAACTTCCCTTTCCAGGCTGTTCAAGGCTTGCCTCTGCTGTACTGTTGCACTGTACAGGAATGTTTAAAAGTCCATGCCAGGAGGAAAGACTCCTATGAAACACACTGAGGTACAAGCACTAGGGAATGTTTGGATAGGTGAGAGCCAGTGGTTAAAGAGCATCACAGAAGACCAGGGCCCAAAAAATTTGATGTTCTTGATGTTATAAATAAAGCCTCCAGCAGAACTGAAACAGAGTCCAACGTCTTAAGCCGAAGCTTACCAGCCTAATCCCAACAGTGTCTTCTCCCTCACTGACAAATCCATCCTTTGAAACAGAGAAAAAATTATGTTGTTACCATGGTAGATCCTGGGGCTTTATCCTCAGATCCCTTTCCAAAATGACCGCTGAAGCTGAAAGATCATGTCTAAAGAGTAACAAAAAAACGTAGGCAGTTAATCAAATATTCAGAGCATCTACTGAGAGCAAAAGTTACGTGTTTTTCTCTGTTAAAATCTCCCATTTCAAGATATTTTCAAGTGTAGGTTAAATAATATTAACCAATATAACCTAAACAGTGCTAAGTGACCAGGTGCAAACCATCAGCTGAAGTTATATGCTCAGGGCAAACTGCCCTTATTCCCCTTAGTATGAAAAAAGGAAGAGGCACCTAATCCAAGAAGGCCAATGGCATCCTGGCCTGTATTGGCAACAGTGTGGCCAGCAGGACCAGGGCAGGGATTGTGCCCCTGCACTCAGCCCACATCTTGAGTGTTGTGCTCAGTTCTGGGCCCCTCACCCCAAGGATGACATTGAGCTGCTGGAGCATGTCCAAAGAAGGGCAATGGAGCTGGGGAAGGGTCTGGAGCACGGGTCCTATGACCAATGGCTGAGGGAGCTGGGGTGTTCAGCCTTGAGAAAAAGAGGCTGGGGGGCACTTTGTCACTCTCCACCACTGCCTGACAGGAGGGTGGAGCCAGGTGGGGTCTGTCTCCCAAGCAACAAGTGACCGCACAAAGGGAAATGGTCAGAGGTGGTTTAGATTGGATATTAGGAAAATTTCTTCAGGGGAAGGGTGGTCAGGCATTGGAACAGGCTGACCAGGGAAGTGGTTGAGTCACCACTCCTGGAGGTATTTAAAAGACGTGTAGGAGTGGCACTTACGGACCTGGATTAGTGGTGGACTTGGCAAAGTTGGGTTAATGATTAGACATGATGATCTTGGACATCTTTTCCAACCTAAAGGATTTTATGATTGTGTGATAATTCCAAGTGACAGTCCTTATGTTCCTATTTCATAAGGATCACATTAGGCAACTCCAAGCTTAGCTCATCGTTCAACTGGTAACAACACTGCTCCAAAAACCATAAAATCACAGAATCATGGAATGATTTGGCTTGAAAGGGACCTTAAGGATAATCTAGTTCCCCCCCTACCTGCTGTGGACAGGCACATCTTCACTAGACCATGTTGCTCAGAGCTCCACCCAACCTGCCCTCAAGCACTTCTAGGGATGGGGAATCCGCAGCTTCTCTGGGCAACCTGCTCCACTGCCCATGGGGGCTACAGTCACCAAAGCCAGGTTTCCAGTCCTGATGTACTGTAATTATGTATTTTATTGTGTATAATATACTTTAGTGTGTATTACATAATAGTACTTTAAATATATATTCAGCTAGAGTAGGTCTGAACAACATCTTTTGTGGTTTTGCGGAGTGTTTTTGTACTTATAGCTCCAGGACAGAGGCTGGCCGGCTGGGCAGGAAAGAGATTCCTCTAGATTTCCCATAGTGGATGAGCAGCTCTCTCCAGGTCATGACTGGCCTGGGTGCCAGTCTCTGCTACACATGGCTCCATCAGACGAGCTCAGGGTCACCAGAAAGCCTCAGCAGTGTCCACAGACACCGTCAGCAAAAAGCTTCTGCAATCTGGGCATGGAACAACACATGGGTTTGGATTCAGGCACAAAAATGTTGCCCAAGTCACACTTGAGATGTCTAAGATCTTCAGGGAATTTTGTGCTTGGAAGTATCCATGATGGGGTGAAGATGCCTCTTCCTTCCCCTGCAGTTTGATCAGCTTGTCCCAGTGCTGGCAAGGGACTGTCGACTAACCATGCAAGGTATTGTGCTCTAAGCACTTTGTCTTTGGGGTCATAGGACAGGGCAGTGCACAGAGCTTACTGTTTTGAAAACGGCAGTAGCTAATTCTGGGCTTTTTCCATCTTATGTTTCTATCTGTTTGATGCCATTCTGAGCCCCAGGAATTATGCCACCTGTCACGTACATGAAGGAGATGATCTCATCTGCTGGCCACTCGAGCACTGTTGATCCTCACAGCTGAATGATGCTGCCCACGTGTGCCAGCCAGCGCAGCAGTAGCTTAGCAACACTGCCTGCACCAAGGTGTGGACAGACAAAGTCCTCATTGTTTGTAACTAAGAGAAACAGCAGATAGAAATAGCCATGGTGTAATTAATGTACATCTGTCCTTCCCTGCCATTAATATCTGCCCTTTCATCCAAGAAATGATGGGAAGCAATTAAAACTCATATTTACAATTAAATAGGGAAAGCAACAGGGTCAAAAGCTGGGTCAAAAGAAATCCATAAAGCATGCAGATGCTATTGACAGTAATGTAATTGTAACTAATCAACAAAAAGCTGATATAGACAGGGAGGCCCTTTATTGAAACTATGGCACTTCACAGATCTTGCATTCCCAACTCAAAAGCCCTCTCTAGTACCTAACAGCATTTTGCTATGGAATGTTGTGTATCTTGCAAGGCACTTGAAACAACATACATTGTCAAAAAGCAGGCTGGGGAAATGACAGAGATAGAAAATTGCTTTCCTGCATTAGCACTCCCCTGAACACTATCCTTATTAAAGAAATTAGATACTTAAGACAAAGAAACGTAAAGCCCTCGAGGTGTGCAAATTTCAGATGCAGTTGCCGTCATTTTGGTACACAATAGGATTTGATTAGCAGTTGCCACACACAGACCCACTACAGAGCATGAACAACATTCACAATTACAAAACCCATGAAAGATAAACTCTTGGCTTTAGTCGTATATTAAAATTCATAAGGAATAAAAAATGGATTGGGAAATATTCTTCAGCAGACGCATCCTGAGAGTTTAAACTGGAGTCATAACATATAATAGTAATGTTGAGTGGTGGTTGGCATGTTGCAGCGCAGTGAATGCTGTTGGTGTAGCAATAGCTGGAGAAGTTGACCTACTTTGGAAATGTTTTCACCTGGAAATTCTCTCTCTCTGGAATCACAACCAAAGGGCAGATCAAAAATAACGATCAGCACCCCTGTCAGCTTTCTTGTTTACCTTGGATAAAGTTACAGTGTCTCCTAGGTACTAAGTGTAGCAATTGGACCTGGAATTGGCCAAATTCTTGACAACATCACTTAAAATATTCAAATGTTTACTGCAATTTTCGCTTGCTACTAGCTAGTTATAAAGTGTGTAATTATATGCCTCAGTTCAGTGGAGTGAGAGATAGCCGTTCCAAGAAGACATTAAAACTGTTCACCCGTGTAGTTGCTGCACATAAAACTGCTCCGTTACCCAAAGTGGAGCAGCAGCTGTGAATTGATACAAATTGTTCAGAAAATGACCAGGTTCTTGCTAAAATTGAGCTCCAACGCCTGTCAGCAAAGCGAAAGGCAAGTGCATTTTGAACTCACAGGCTGCTCCAACAGTTTGCATCTTCTTTTAATGTCCTTTATTCTTCTACTCTTTTTTGTGTTCCTGTAATCGGGATCCAGCAATAATTAAAATCTAGGGAAGCAAGAGCTTAGAAAATTTCCTGCTTTAATTGTATTCCTGAAGCATATAAAAGTACTGCATTTATTCTTTAGAAGGTATAATAAACCCACAGTAATTGCTTACTGTATCATTTAATTGTCCTAATAGTTGCAATAGAAAAAGTAATCCTTTTGTAGCCTAGAAAATAATTAGGTAAACTGAAAATGCCAGGAGTGAGTTGGTACTTAGATCTACACTGATGAATCAGCCACAGTTGGAGTTCTGAGGTTCAGGTGTGCTCCCACCAGGAGATGTGGGCATCTCCAAACTCCATTTTGGAAACATGACCTATAGAAATGTAAATACAATGACATATGCTAGCTATCAATACACAGAGATTTCCAAAAATATGTATATATGTTAAAGGGTCTAGCAGGATCTCTGTTAGCGTCACACTGAGGCTGCTGGAGACTTCAATTCAGGAAAGCACTTGAGCTTATATGTTAGAGTTTTGATTCAGCCACGGACCTAACTGGGAGCTGAATTCAGTACTGCTCAGGAAGATACCTGAAGTTTAACCCACACCTAAAATCTTGCCACAGCTGTGTTTTGCACTGCTGCCATCACAGTAATAGATTATCTGGGCTCTGACAGTGAACTGATTAACTGTGAAGCACAAACTGATCTCCAAAGGCTGCTTTACTTGGACCAGGAGCATGGAAGTGCCTGCTGGATGTGCACTTAAGAAACAGAGCTCATGCTCTAAAAGGCATAAAAAATGCTGATGGATGTTTAAGTGTGATTTTAAAATACCCTTGAAAAAGAGGAGATACTTTTAAAAGTTAATTACAGATATAAAATACAGAAATAGAAATTTATTCTTTTCAATGGGATGAAGAGACACTGCATTTTATTGTAGCTAGAAGTATTATCCTGTAACAAGGATTATTAATATTTTGTTGAATGTTAAGAAATAATAAATGCATTAAACATTCAGAACAATAAAAAGTAAAAATCAATAGAATTCAAAATACGAAACCTGAAAATTTGGATTCTCTTTGTCCAGATTACAGTTTTTCAATGTTTTGTTTCAAGCTGCAATTTTTGGAACAACTAATCAGAATTGCTTCTCTCACATCAGCTGTGATCCTAGCTCAGACAAAGCCCCTAGAATTCATGAATCTCCACGTTGTGGTCTTTATTGCAGTAAAAGAAGCCCCAGCTTCCTCCCCATACAGATGAGTTTGCCAAAGTCTGCCCAAGTGGCTACCCTAGAGCGCTTGCAATCATGTTTGACTGATTTCTATACCAAATTATATCATATTTATAAAGCTATACATCATTATAGCACTTTATCTGCTAACTGAGGGCTGGGTGAATCACATTCCTCCTTGAAGAGGGTGCTTCCCTTAAAACAAGCTTTGAAGAAGGAGCCTATCATAGAAGAAAACTATCAAGGATTTTATAAGACACTCACATCCTAAGTGCAAACAAAGAATAAAAATGGTTATACGATTACTGTTGCTTCCCCCCTCTGCAAGATTGCTTAAGGCCTCTGAACACTTTTACAGGTGAGGGAAGGAGGTAGCTCTACTCACATATGACTGAAATTATGTCATTACATCAAGATAGGCTTCTTAATACCTACCCTGCCTCCAGGTTCTTTTCCATTGTTTTCTTTCTGCCCACAAAGAAACAAGTCACCCATCCCCACTTTCAGGCTGTTTATTGGATTCATCCTGATCTCCCAGCTATTCAAGTCCAGGCTGCCTCCAGTCCCCTAGGTAAGTCAAGGCTAGGTACTTTTCCAAGCATAGGATGATAAATTCAAATGAAAAAAGAGGCCATTAAAATGGTTGCTTTCCAAAGTGCTTTCTCCTTCTTTTTTCCTTTGAAAATTTATGATCACAACATCCACGAAGAATTACATTCGCTGTTGGCTATCTGAAACCCGCAATGTGTTATTTTTAAGGTAACTGGCATTTTTTTTCTTATCCAGCTTTGAAGCTAGCCCTCCTTTTGAGCAGGAGGATGGACTTGACCCCTCCCAATGTCCCTTCCAACCCAAATTATTCCTGCAGTTCTATTTGTTAGAACTCTGCCATTAGAAGCATCAGGAAGTGTCATGATTTAACCCACCAGGCAGCTAAACACCACACAGCCAACTCACTCACTCTCCCCCTCCGTGGGATGTGGCAAGAACTGGGGAGAAAAAAAAGGAAAATTCATCCATTGAGAAAAAGACAGTTTAATAGGACAGAGAAGGAAGGGAAAATAATAAAAATAATTACAAAATAAATAGAGTATACTGTATAAGTGATGCACAGTGCATTTGCTCACCACCTGCTGACTGACACCCAACCAGTTCCTGAGCAGGGGCCTTGGGCCAGCTTTACTCCGGTCTCTATACTGAGCATGAGGCAGAGCTGATGCAGCGCTCCAGGTGGGATCTCACCAGAGCAGAGCAGAGCAGAGCAGAGCAGAGGGGCAGAATCTCTTCTCTCGATCTCTGCCCATGTTGCCTTTGATGCAGCCCAGAAAGCTGGTGGCTATCTGGGCTGCAAGGGCACAATGATGGCTCCTGTCCAGCTTTTCATCCACAAGAATATAAGAGAAAGCAAATCATAAGAGGATTATTAAGGGAAAGTTTATTTCTGGTTTGATCATTTTAGCAAAGCTGATATTTTGAAGCACAAGAAAACAGTTCAAGAACACTGCTGAAAGCCAAGCTAGAACATGGACTTGCTCAGTAATGCAATAGGGATGGATGAACTGTGGGACATTGCACAGAGCCGGGGAGGAAATATTTGTCTTGCCTATAGACTGGCCTAGTCAGAGCTTTGGGTTAGTGCTGTTCTTGCTGAAGCCGCTGACAGGATTGAACTTGTATTTCAGATATGCATTTTTGGTGGATCAAATATATGAAAAGAGGTGCTTATTCTAAACAGGTCTGCACTAGGAAGAGCTGGGGAAAAGACAGCAGTCCATAGCTGCAGTAACTTGCAATTATTTGTGCTAAACCTGTGTCAAGAAGGATAACATGCAATGTCCAAAGTGGGGCTGTTATGAAATCTTTTCCAACCCAGTTAGCCTCTGGCTTAAATTCTTTTTGTTATAGCACAATTACATTTCATCCATAGTGCTTTCCTCTTATGCTCTCTGGTCTTCATGAAAAATTAGACACCAAGCTCAGACAACTTTCTGAAGAAGCAAAGTACTTTCCACTCAAATTGTTCACAATGAAATAACAGTAAGATGTCACAACATTTAATGAGATGGGAAACAAGATGATAGTGTCCTTCATGTCTCGTCTCAGTCCTTTTTAATAAGTCTTGGGTGGGCTGCATGGGTTATGGTGGAAAGCACCATCCTGCCAGCTGGTGCTTTGCACTCCGTTCACAGGCCCAGGTTCTCATGTTAAACTAATACTCTTCCTTCATCTTTGTCTTCCCTGTCTGTCCACGTTTATCCCTACTCTAAATCTTCAGGCAGTGCAATGCTCAGCATGCTTTGGCACAGCTGTCATAAGGCAAAGAGAGAGGCGTTTCGTAACATGTGCAGGCAGCACTGTGAGAAATGTGACACAGCTCGTGTGTCCCCCCGCTCACAGGCATCATCTGTCATTCAGCTGGAAAATGCACCAGCAGTAGCTGGGAGGCAGAGAGCTGAAAGTCTGTACATGTTAGAAAGAGCATGCACCTGATGGTTCCTGCATTGAGCTCTTCCTCTACTTGGAAAATTTCCCTCTCCCGTGGACCCTTGAAACAGTGGACTGGCAGTTTTTGAAGTCTTTTGTGCGTATTATTTCTTTCCTGATGTGCCAGAGTTCTTTTAACCCCTCACTTAAAACCTTAAATGAAAAGTGCTGCTGTGGGGGAAACCCCCAGTGTGAGAAAGGGAAAGCTCATCAGATGCTCTCCCCTGCCTCCCTCAGTTATGCCCTAGGCTGTAAATGTTGGCAAAGGGATCCAAGATTTCAAAAGCAAAATGTTTCAAATACAATTCTGCTGCTTTTTTATCATGCAACTCTGCAAAAATATCAGATGGGACGCAAGCCAGTAAATTGCTTTCCTGCTGTAGGTACAAGGAAGAGGGGAGAGCAGATTGACAGCAACCATCATCATTTGTGTCACCAAACAACCTCTGCATGAGATGCAGCCTTCACACCTGCTCCTACCCTGACAGTTCAGAATTTCTCCTGATTAGGACATTCACAATTATTTTGTGATGAAAAAGAGATCAGTGCATGGATACAGACTGGTCATAATTAATGACTCTGGCATGTGCTGCTTTCGGCTGGGCTAGAGTTCACTTTCTTAGTAGTAACTGCTATGAGGCTGTGTTTTGGATTTGTGACGAAAGGAGTGCTGCTAACACAGGGATGTGTTTGTGAGAACGGAGCAGTGCTGACACTGAGTCAGGGCGTTTCTGCCTCTCACCCCAACAGAGAGAGAGCTGGGAGTGTGCAAGGAGCTGGGAGGGGACACAGCCTGGACAGCTGACCCCAGCAGACCACAGGGATATCCCACACCACATGGCATCATGCTCAGAATATAAATATGGGGGAAGAAGGAGAAAGGGGGAGGATGTTTGGATTGATGGCATTTTATTTTCCCAAGCCACTGTTACACATGATGGACCTCTGCTTTCCTAGAAATGGCTGAACACCTGCCTGCCCATGGGAAGTGGTGAATAAATTCCCTGTTTTGCTTTGCTTGTGCTTGTGGATTTTGCTTTACCTGTTGAACTGTCTTTATTTCAATCCCCATGTTTCCAGGCTTTTACTCTTCCGATTCTCTCCCCCAGTCCACCGGGGGAGGTGTGAGCGAGCGGCAGCATGATGCTTGGTCGGCAGCCAGGGTGAAATCATGACACAGGAAAACTAAAACCTTTCCCTTGTTCTTCAGGGTGTCATCTCCAGCAGCACCCACAGGCTCTGCACTTCTGCAGTGCTAAGAGAAGATGGTCCAAAGCCAGGGAGCTCTCATCACACCCTTGGAGAGGCCATAGGGCTATGAGAGGTTTTAAAGCACAACATATATTATGTTTTGTTTACTCAGAACCATATTATTCTGTCCTGTAAGGATATAAATCCTTGAGAAAAAAACCCACAACTTTTTGCCATCTAAAAACTTTTCCCACACACATAATTACGTGCTTATAGACAAATTCGACAGTTCACATCATAAAAGTAATTATGCACTTTGGATGAAAACATAAAATACTGAGTATCCAGTTGTATTAAATTCCTTCATTCCTCTACTCCTCCCGGAGGAAGCTTGTGGATTATTCTATATGGTTTCTGTATGGCATATACAATGCCGTGGTGTTTCTGCTTTCCCCTTTCAAGTCCCCAGAAAATAACAAACAGTTTTAATACATCCGAAAAGCTTGAGAGAAGGCAAAACAGATGGGATGGGATTAGGATTGTTTATGAAATGAAGTGCTCAAAGATGAACCCTTGGCAGGATAGAGCAATTTATGCTATTTATTGGGTGAGTAAACTTGAAATAAAATGCTATTTAAGTCCCAGTCCACAGAACGGTCTTTCACAGAAATGTCAGCAAATATATTCATGCCAGGTTTTTAGCAATCACTTTAAACTGCACCATAGAGCAAGGTACATTTTCACAGTTACTCTGAGTAATGTCGTGCCTTGTACCTGCGTACTTTTGCCTAAGCTATTTCATTTGTGAGTTGATCGCATGAGATAGTAGAGAGCATGCAATCTAAATCTTGCAATGTGTGCACTTGATGTCTTCTGAATGTGAATGCCACAGAAATTTGCAAAATAGAAAAACGCTTTAAATAAAAGTGTGAAGGTCAAAAAAAGGCCAGAGACACAGAGCAGCAACTTCAGTGTCTGCCTAAACTGTGAGACAGAAATGACTAAGGTTGTGAAAAAGCATTTGCAGTTACTGCTGATTATACAGTAGGACAAACAACCATGTAGAATCTCAGTCTGTGCCAATAAAAAAGTGTCACTTCAGGGGAGGTCAGATCCTTGTGCTATTTCCAACACTGCGTATTGCTGAGTCATTTTCTCTGCTGTCCTGTCCTTCTCATTTGCCCCTTACAAGCTCTTAATAGCTTTGCAGAACCCATTTCTGTCATCCAGTCAGAGGCTCTCCCGTGTCTGCCTGGGCATCAGTGCTTGTTTCTTACTTCTGATGATTTTAGCAATCTTCTCACTTGCATTTTCCTCCTTCTTCCAGTTGCCTTGCTCCAGCCTGTGGTGGTGAAAGGAATAAGAGGGTGTCTTTACAAACAAAATGCTGGTAAGATAAGACCGATACTGAGAGATAGAAGAAACAATGGGAAGGATTTCCACAGGAATTCCACTGATTGATTTGCCCAAGACTGTGGTAATAAACTGCAGGAAGAGAGACATAAGAAAAAGAAGAAAGGGGGATGTGTATTAAGGGTGTCTGCTTTAGGAGGGATGTATATAAGTTGTGTCTGCATTAGACGTTTCAGGAGGTCTGTACCACTCGAGCACCTCAGCCAATGGGAAAAGAGAGAGGGATCCTGCAGCCAGGAAATGAGGATAAAAAGAGGCTGCATCCTCTAGCAATTTGAGAGACCCCATGGGAAATGCTCATGACCTCTCCCTTTATTCATTAATAAAGTTACAGGACTCCTCTGTCTCCTTTTTGGAAATAAACCTCTGGTGTTTATGGATTAATTTCTTCTGACAGTGGCATGGAGTGAGGCTGAACAATAGTCCAATGTGCTTCATTAGAGTCAGCCCTCCTACTTCGCTCTGTGTTCACCAGTTCTCTGTCTGTATTACTTTAGGGCTTACATTGTAGATTTTAGTCACTTCTATGATTTCTAGATAACAATACTTTAAATTTATTCTCAATAGCATTTGCGTCAAAGCCACTTCATCTCAAGTACAGCTGTCATTAGCTCCCTATGCTATGTAACAGCTTCAAACTATTTCAGTGAACAGAGAGAAATAAAATGAAGCTATCTAATCAATATAGCAGGCTGAACTTGAAGTACCCATCCTTTATTTAAGCTTCTTTGCTGAGAGCCAGTGTTTTATTAATCTTAATCCTGAGAACTGCGGTAAACTGAAAGAAAGTAATTACTGACATTCACTACACTTAGCCAGGAAAGTATTTCCCTATTGGGAGTTCTGCAGGAATACAGACACAACCTGAGGAACAAAGGGTCATCATAAAAGGTGTTTCTCATTTGAAAAAAACTGAAATATCAGCAACTAAAAGCAACATCAGGCTGCAAATAACCACAGGGAACATGCCCCTTGCTTGGTGACTGTGTACAGCCACATTGCTGCTTCCAGCCATACAGAGATCCCCATCTGGGAAATATTCTCAGGATCACACCGTCAGGTGAAGAGAAAAATGCCAGGTGCTCAGATGTGTAACTTTTAGCCAGGTGTTATGCCAGTGCAAGTTTCTCTGCAAAGGTATGAAACCACCACCCCCAGAAGTGGGCAATCCTAGGAGTGAGTATTTGTGCAGCAGCAATTGCCAAGCTAACGTTTGAAAGTAAGAAGGCTTTGTATCACTTTTCTCTGTCTTCTCGACAGTGCAAAAGCAGAATAAGATCCTCATCCTGACATTTCAGCCCATGGAAACACAGCCCACTCTGTTGTGGCTCAGCCTTGAACACGATGTCTCCCATGACAAGAAGTGGAGGGATTGCTCTCTGTGAGTACAGAACATAATAATTCTGCTAAGTATCAGTTTGCAGAGGCTATGTTCCACACTGTGATTTGTTCCTCCAGAATGTTAGTCTAGAATGGTGTAGCAGAAATGCTTCCAAAATAACCATTTATCTGCCACAGTCACAGTTAGCTCAGACCCAGGGTTAGGAGAAAGCTGAAGCCTAGCTGACCAGTGGTATCTTTGCCATAAACAAATAAGTTTAGGTTGTCTAAGAAATTACATCGCATCACAAAGAGAGGGCCACTGCTGTTACAGCCCCCCACATCTGACACTCCTTGTTTGGGATAGCTGGATTTTTTTCCTAGTGTTCAGGGCACTGGTGCCAGACACTACCTTTCCCATTTGAGTGCAGGCTGAGCCAGCACTGGTTATGAATGTATGGGGGTGGAATATAAACCGGTGTCCTAAAAACTGCTTGAAGTGCCCTCAGTTGTGTTTGTCTCATACCTTTAAAAATGACCTTTTTTACTTTTATATTACTGATTTTCCAGAGAAGTTGGAAGTTAGGGAGAGGAAGGAAGAGGCCATCTTTGCACACCTATGAGCACAAAGGAGCACTGGTGCCCATTCCTCTTCATAGCACAGCCTGTGGTACTCCGTTAAACTGAGACTGATGACACCCTGAGCAGAAAAGCAACTGGATGACCCATATTCCAAAAGGATCTTGAGAGCTTCCTCTTTGTGTGGATGTGTAACAACATTTTGGATGCTGTTATCCAAGTGCTCGTTTCTCTGATAGTACCAAAGGCCACAGCTTGGTGATCACCTGGATATCTGGGACTGGGAACCAGTTGATTTCGCAGAATTCAGTCTTAGGCCCAAGGCTGTCTCTGCAACATAGACAAGCCTGGGAAATGGGGAGCAAGAACATCAAAACTTAGACAAGCTCACCTTTGTTTCATTTCACTGGGGAATTCACATTTATGCATTTGAATCTAATGGACCACCTGTCCCAGTCCCATGGGATCAGGCAGCACCTTGAATGACTGAGAAATTAGAAAGATTTCCACCACACTGTAGCCAGCAGAATTCACAGGAACATAGAATCATTTAAATTGGAAGAGACCTTTAAGAGCATCAAGTTAATCTAACACTGCAAAGTCCACCACTAAACCATGTCCCCACATCTTTATCCATCTAGAAAGTAGGGGTTCAGTCTACAACAATTGTCTAGGTTTATCTAGACAGCAGGTTCTTATCTCATATCCCAAGATAGGTGGGATTTCTTTTCTCTGAAACTGCTCATCCCTGCCATGGATTATGGAGGAAACTGAGAGAACTGGTACGACGCAAATGCCTGACCCTTACATAGACCTGTCCAGTCAGCTCTGGCCTTTCCTTGTCATTAAGTAGCTGAATGTTTCCCTCGCTGAATGTTTCCCTCTTCCTGGCCATGGTATTTATTGCCAGCTGTATACAGGAGCACAGCTCGTACTGCTGCAAACTGAGAAAAATGTGTTTGTGCTCTGGGGTGGGACAGGGACTGGGTGGGGGGCGGTGTGCTGCTGTATTGGAAATACAGTTATGAATGCTGATAAAAGCAACTTGAATATTATCTTTGGCAAAAGGACTTATTCAGTGTCCTGCTACTCCTGCCAAAGGCTGATTAATAAACCTGAGGGCTGCATTGAAGGCAGAGTCACAAAGCCATACCCACAAGGAGCTCAGTGCTGCAGTACAGTGTCACACAGCTCTGTTTGTGGAAAGCCAAATTGCTACCTTGTCTGTCTGCACACAGGGCAAGCAAAATCCCTCCTCCACGGGATGCTGAAGACACAATTTTCTTCCTCTTCCTGCTCTTGCTCTCCACATGCTCCCACTCACATTTCACACATTGTCGTACCATCTCTTCTCCATCTCGCTGCTGCTGGCTCTCTCAGACCATTTCTAGTTTGCTGCCTGGTCACACCTGTAGGAAGAAATAGTCAGGCTCTGCATTAGCACTTCCTGAAGCCAGATCTATGTGTTACCACGGGTGTGAAGTACCTCGTGGTTAGGATTGCACATCTGTGATCCTGGAAGGATGAGAGCAGGAGCAAAGACAATTGTCAACCCCATCCTTATGTCTGAAGCCTTCCGGACTGCAGAAACCCAACCCCAGAGCTGATCAGTATTCCTTTCACCCATTGCCTAATCCCAAGAGCTTCTCGTTTTGCTGTGTTAATAATTCTGTTTCTCCATATGCTGAATGTTTCGCACCCATTCTGGGATCCAGGAACTAAGAAATGTTACACATATATAAAATTTCACCCAAAAGAAGTTGGCATTCCACAGAAGCCAGAGCACAAAAGTGCCCTGCTTTGAATGCCGTGGGAGCCAGGAAGGAAATGTGAAATTAATATTAAACTTTCCAAAATCCCACATGGCACAAAGTGAGCCAATTGCCCTACAGGGCAGCAATGTTAAATTTTATTGCAAATTACACAACTTACTGGAGGAGAATGTAATGATACTTTACAGTAACCAGTGAATAAAACTGCCTGAAACCCAACCTGATGCTTGGAGAGCAACTCATCAGTGATGCTTCATTCCAGCATCAAATGTTGCAGTTGAACGGGATTCCATGTTGCAAAACATCCTAAACCCTAAATCACAGGATTTACCAATTTCAATCTTATTTTCCTTATTTTACTGAGAGTGCAATGTGCAAATTTATTTCAGCAAGCCTAAGTCTTTTAAATTAGGACACTAATGGAAAGGCACGGGGTTCTATAGAGGACAATTCAGATCTCCAGTGAAGTGAACTGCAGTCCCTAGAGGAGCAGAAATAGCACAAGCTTTCATAAAACCTCCTGCAACAGATACGGAGCTGTTGTCTGGAAAAGATCTAACAAATTTGCCACCAAGTATTGTCGTCAGCATGAAATAGAAATGTAATAATAAGAAAAGACACAATAGCCCCAAGCATGTTTATGTTTATTATTTCTCACATCCCCACTTTCTGTTTTTGTTTTTGGTTCTAAGTTGTTCTCCCTTCTTTCCCTCCCCCTCTTCCCCTCCTTTCTGACACTCCTTTATTTCTGTCACCAGATGCCTCTCCAATTTCCCATGTTCTCAGACACACCTCTCTCCTCCTCTCCTTTTTCCTTCTGCTGTGAAAGCTGAGGGTCTCAGCCTGGTGCTCCTCTTCCTTGTGAACAGTGGCCTTTGGAGCATTTTATGGAAATGTGTGCTAGAGAATACACATTTCCCCTTTCATAGAGCCTTCTGTGGAGAAGGAATAGGAGTTACAGGTAGAGGTGCAGGATGAGAGGTGAGAAAATTTTCTGTACTGCCATTGTCCCTAATGCCCAGGAGTTCCAGCACTGATCTCCACAGCAGTTCTTTTCATGCACAAAAAGAGTAAGGCCCTACATGGAGGGTATCAAAAGAAGTCCAGAGAAATTAAATTTTTCTGTCATCCCATGAGGTCCAAGGCAGGGGACAAAACTATTAGGATTTTTTTCCACATTCCTGCCATCTGTTGAAACCAGCAGCCCTCCTGATGGACAGCAGCAGGGGCCATTGTCCTATTCATTCAGTGCCATCAGCTCTCAAGCATGAGCCCTTCACAGTGCAGGATGAGTCAGCTTCTGCATCCTTCTCTCATTCATGTACCACTTTTCTCATCTTCCTACTCAGACCACCACGCTCAAAGACTTCCTGCCATGGCATTACAGGCATGCATTTGTGCAGGATCCCTACAGAGCACCAGCCTACAATGAATCCAGCTCAAGTATTCATCACCAACACCTGGCCACTCGGTGGGGATAGCATCGTTCTGGCAGGCCTTGGACTTGTGTCAATAGCAGCAGCCCCTGCTCCTCTGTGACCTATAAAATTAAATCAGATGGAAAAGATCTTCAGCCTGAGGAGTTTACAGACCACTTCAGGAAGCTGAAGGTGAAACAAAGCATCTGAGGTACCGTGCAGCAGTGCTGTGGAAAACAACATTTCTCATTTCAGTAAGTGAGTGTATTTTGATACACTCAGGCATCCTGGCAGCAGGCAGATCACACCAAAGGAGCTGAGACTGGAAAGTGCTCTTGCCATTGTAAACAGATGAGTCCACACTGCAGAGAAATAAGAAAGGCAGAAAGGCTGGTCATATCAATGGTAACAACGGACAGGAGTTAGGAGGAATAGGAAGAGGATGGAGAAGATAGAAACAGGCATATTGATGGTGAAGCTCTCAGAATTGTTGCTTTCAAGAAGGTCTGCAAGGAAGAGGAACTCTAGACTAGGTCTATCTCACAGGATAAAAGGTCCATCCACAACACCACAGTGTCCTGTGTATGTTAATAGTTACTGCATCACCTTGCAGAGAGCGGTGTGACCTTCCATCACCTTAATTATGACCCAGGTGCTGCTGCTTCCAGTGCAATGGAGAGAAGAGAAGAGGGCTGGTGCTTGGGGGGGTAAAGATGCCCATGTTCATTGGCCTCACAACGAGACAGCCACTGCGTTCTCCAGGGGGCAAACTTCTCTCTGCACTCTGAGCTCGTAACAAGCCCAACCCAGGGAGAGAGCACAACTCCTCTCTTGGCGATGTCCATGAGCTCACCGAGAGACCCTGCAGCTCCCAGCAGCTTTGTGCCCTGCACTCTTCTGGAAACTCCCTAATCCAAGGAGGCACACTAGCAGAAAGCAAATGTATCCCGTTTTGCCAAGGACAGGAGGGAACACGCCCCACACACAGGTCAGCACACCCACACATGTGCCTCCAACAAGGAAAATTGTTAGTCTGAGGAAACATTGGCTGAACAGGGCCTTTGCTACCTCCACTGCAGGGCCCTACCATAGCATTTGCTGAGGCTAAAAGTGATCATGGGAATGATCGAAACAGAAAAGTTGGTGGAGCTAGCAAAGAACCATCCATCAGAACACATTAAAAATGAATGATCAGCAAAAAACCTTCTCTCTTCCAATGAGAAAATAATGATGGACGGTCAGAAGAAAAACGAGTAAGAAGACAGAAAAGAAATTTTCAGTCCCTCATGCAGCTCAGCAGCCATAAGTCTTCCATTAATTTTAGTTACAGAGAGATTATGTATTAATTAGGTTTTGCCCAAGGCATGTCACTTTAATTAAATATCTATTCAAACTAGGCGAACAGGAAAATTGTTTATTTTCTTTCCTAATTCCTCATTTAGAGCTTAATATTTTCTTAAATACTTTCAAAGAATAACAAACAATTCTTATTAGGACTGAAGTCTGAAATCCTTAGTGAGGCACAGAAATTAAATCAAAGTACAGAGTTGTGGAATCATGGGTTACAAAGATTGGTCACATTTGATTGAGAAACTCTCAGCTTGTTTAAATGGTTGGATATTTTATATTTGGCGTGAGTTGAAATCCCCCACAGTATGTGAAATATCACAGTGCCTTCTGTGCGCCTTCAATTGCAGAATTGCATAATGACTGGTGCCATATAAATGCTTCCAGGAGGATCTGACCTGCTTCAAAGTAACGAGACAACCTGCCAGGTAGAAGCAGAGTTCAAATTGCCAGGATATGACTCAGCTCCTTCATTGCTACCACCCTTGGCTATAAAATACAGAAATACAAATGCCGTGGGATGAACCATTTCACGTCTGAGTTGCAGGTGTTTGAACAAGCCCCCCAAAACAGATGCCAGAGCTCCCTACCTAGAGCACAAAGAAGGTCTGTATCAGAGACAGGTATCCTCAAAGTCTTCAGAGAAAGAGGATTCTGCCTGCACACGTCTGTCTTATCACTGGCATCAGGCAGAGGCAATATCCATCTGGAGATCCTCAAATTAAAATATTATTTGACCTTTGAGGTTTCCCCAATCCCTTTGCAAGAGTACTTCGCTACAATCTCTGTTCACAAGCAGAGAGCAGAGTGTCTCTGCACAAGTGGCCTGCCCAAAAACGCTGGTCCTGCCTCCCTTGACCTATATACCATGAGATACTGTTAAACATCCAGAAATTATCCATGGGAAGAGGAGATGAAGGCTCCTGTTCAGAGGAATATAATTGCAGCTAATGCAATATGTGTACAAGCTGCCCAAAAGCCAGACTGTTCTGTGAGCTATCCATTTGGGGGGTGGGGTGTAAACTAAGAAAACTATTTTACATAGTGCCTTGTGTAATGGGGCCAGGAACCCTACAAAGACATCTACACAAGGTAGGTGGTAAAGTTCTGAACCTGAACTTTTGCAGAAATCTTCAGTTCACTTTTAACAGATTCCCACCAGCGGGAACACGCAAAAACTTTAATTAGAAAACAAATGTGCTTTCTGGCTCTTCCTTTCTCAGGGGAAAAAAGGGAAGGGACAAAAAAAGAAAAAAATATATATTGCATGTAGAAAAATTACTGTCACCGGTTAGAATAAAATTCTTCAGAATGAAAGCTGAAGAGGGCCTATCCAAGGAGGCTGGTTACAATGTGTGTGATAAATTGCATCTTTTCAGACTTTGTATTTATTTTTGTAGTACAGTATAATTCATTTGGCCCTTGTCATTCATGCCTTTCAAAAAGCAGTTTGATTATTTTTGTTTATTCCTTAGCAGGGGTACTTCAGTAAAGTTCATGGAAAAGAAGCTAATATAGTGACTTGAGGTTTTTGGATAACCTAATCAAATCTGTACTTGAAAGCTTTGTGTGAAAAAAACTGGCAGCTCAAGGCTTATAAAGAAGACGAATACATTTTCCACAGCACATCAACCACTGACACTTTTCCCATGCATTTATCAGAAGGGAAGTTGCACAAAATCTTGTTGTTTGCCAGTCTTATTAAACCAGCTAACAAAGAAAGTCACTTGCCAGCAAAGAAGCTGAGCTCTGAAACACTCTGTGTCTTTCTCCAGCCATTGCAATATTGTGAATTTGCGTGGGAAGTTTCCTCCTAAAGAATTCTATATATGTATAGATATAGATATGTGCTTGTTCTCGAGAGTGCTAACCATATTCTATTGTGAAAAGAGAAAAGCAGGCAATGCCTTTTCTCTTGTGAATTTATTGTATAAAGACACTGTGTGTGTGTTTGGTTCTTACAATGGTGGCAAGTCACACTGATACTCTTAACTTTGTTCAGCTCAGTTGCATAGAGTACAAGAGCCCAGGATTCTCCCAGCCAGCAATTAGCCAGGCCTGCCCTTATTCCTTCTTGCTTTTGGTTTTCTCCACTTTCCCTGAACTTCTGGCTTTTCAGATTGGTGAGCAAGAAATCCACCTGATCTCCTCAGCTCTCATCTCCCTGACTCCAGGACCAGCTGGTCTGACAGCAGGACCCTTCTGCTATTCTTCACCCTTACTCTCTCAGCTGCGCTGCAAAGCATCAGTGATTAAAAATAATGTAAGACCTCAACAGCCTTGCACATACCTTCAAATGGAGGAAAACAAGTGAGAGCAATGCCCATGCAGGACATGTTTTGGAGCTCTAACTAAGCAGGGACAGTCTGGAGTTTTCTCATAGAAGGTTTGGAACCTGCTGGAGAGACTTCTTGGAACACCTGAGAGAAGAGGGCTTGTGGCCTGTCCTTCAGGCAGCAAGCCAGGGAGGATGCACACATGGGCAGTGACATGAGGGCTATTCCAAAGCAGATATGGTTAGGTGCCAATAAAAGGACCTGCAGAGTTCCTCACAAAAAAAAAGAGCCCACTGGTGAAGGGCTCTTGTGTGAAGGGGTGAGGTGGTTGTGTTACAAGCCAAAAATGAAGAGAGTTCTCAAATGGTCAAAGGTGGCAAAACAAGAGTTATTTGAGCTGCTGTATGGTGCCCAGGAAAAATGACTGGCAGCAAAAAGTGGCTACCTACTAACATAAAAGCAGGTACAAAGCACAGATATAGAAAAAGATTAATTATTATTTATGTATGCATCCTGAAGTGTCACTTTCTAAAATCTCTTGGCAGCTTACATGCATGCTGATGCAGTCACTGGAGTTAGAAAAGATATTGTGCCTACCTGGGATCACAGTGGGAACTCATACCTGTGTGGCTTTGCCCAAAGCACCTCAGTTTAAAAAAACTGCTGTAAAACTACCATGGCTTTCCTGCAAGATTGCTGTTTTGAGAAGACATCATTTCTGGGGCAGAAAGGACCAGGCCATCATGATGCTGTCAAGGCCATAGGATATCAGCTAAATGCAAACCTGGAAGAGCTGTTCTGCACAGCAAGGTCAACTCAGAGAAATAAATTCAACACCAACAGCTGCACTCAGCTTCAGAGAGGATTTACTCACCTACTCACAGAATCATTGCATTTGTCCTCAGGTATAATTGTGCAGGTGATCAATGGCACTGAAAACCCAACAAAATACCATGCACACTTGAAATGGAGCCATCTCTGAGTGAAGAAGAAAAGATAAAGCATCTTCATTTTAATCACTTTAATCTTTGAACCTCAGCAGATGTGGTGAGGAAAGGGTAAACTGAGTATTGGAAGGTTTTCTTTTTCAGAGCTGATTGATCAAAAAGTGTGGAATTGTCTTACATGGAATATCTTGCATTCTTTTTTTTCTAAGAGCAACATCCTTGGGAAACAGCTCCCCTGGCAATGATTTGGTGCAAGGAATTGCATAGTTAGGGGTGTAATTATGCTCTCAGAAAAAGTTATAGGGAAGAGGGAGAGTAATAACTCTTTTCTTTTACTTAGAATATCTATTTTTAAAATTATCTACTACCTATAATGAAAAATCCCTATTACAGAATAACACAGTAGTCTGAGATATAACAGTGCTTACCTTTTAAGTTAATCAAACCAGTAATGCTTCCTACTGAATGGAATATAAAATTGTGCAAAGCATTTTGTCAGATATTTGCAGAATTGTTAGAGTCATATATTTGGACATGACCTCATTACTTAGATGTCTAAGACTTATCATAAGAAATGAATTCTTTGCTATAAACTACATAATGCTTCAAAACTGCTTTTTCTACTGGGCACTGCTCATAACTATATATAACCAAAGCTGCTGCTTCTCACCAGATGTATAAGAAACCTCCACTTCAGATGCAAAATTTGTAAAGCATTAGGGATCTAGAATAAGATCAGCTGTTGAAAGAAGAACCATCTATACCTTTACCTGGTAAGACATAGTTATCCCTGCATTTACCATCCATCTCTGAACCCTCTGTATGGAAGCAAAACAAATGAAAGATCTGACGCAGCCTGCAGCATTTTTTCCTCTAATAACTCAGAGGACAGGAGTTTTACTGCAGAGATGTGCAAAACTTTCAAGAGCATGTAATTATCATGGCTGTCTCAGTTCTTTGTGGCCAGCTTGAGGTATTTCTTACAAATGCGATGCAAACATTTTGCTTTAGAAGTCAGCCCCTCCAGCGGATCACAGGTGAAATGGAAAGAGCTGCTGAATGGCAATTGTTGCAGTCCCACTTGCTTGTCCACACCCACACAGGGGAGATGACCAGTCCTGACCTTAACAAACAATTCCTTTTGAAAAATAATTTGTGAGGGGAAAGAATCAAGAGCAAGCAAAATTGTGTCTGATATGAAATCAATGTTGACCATGCTTTGAGAAGTAGGTTGCAATGAAGAAATCCTTAAGTCGCTATCCTGTGCATAGTTCCTAGTGATACTTCTGCTCAATTCCCATGGATATCAGACACAAAATTAAGGAAATTTTCCTCAAATCAGCTCAGAGCAACAGCTCTTGCTAGGCACAGGGCTTGCCAATGCAAAAGAAGACCTGGAGGAAAATGGACACAGCTAATTAAGCCAGGCTATGGGAAAGGACCTGGAGCAGCTCTCATGACTTGGAACGCACTCCCAAGGGCTAGGTCAGCTTGCAGCGTGCATCCCCTGACTGGCAAAAGGGTCAAGGGAGACACAGAAGAGAAGAAAGACTGCCCTAGTGCTTCAAACTCTAGCACTGGCTGACATCCACCTCTAGGTTTCCTAGTGAAGGCAGGTACTTTGTCTTAATTTGGCACTGCTTAGTGATCTGCAGTGCTGACCTCCCCGAAGAGGGAGTTGCATTTCAGCTACAACTAGCTTATAAGTGAGAAAATAATAAAGCTGCCTTTCTTTGAACACAAAACATCTTCCTGAAAAACAAGAAGATGATTCCACAAAATCGGCATGGCTTTACTTTCACGCTGCTCTTCTACTTCAAGCTCTGTTGTACTTGTTTAAGTTTGATCCACTGGGGAGTAAATATGTTTTTTAAGTGAGGTCGAAATTAAAGTAATGATTCTTAAACAACACATTAGCTTCTGATTTCGTTCCAGGCAGTCTGAAGAAAGATGAACACCTCTGTGAATACTGTTGTTGAGAAAGCTTTCAAAAGGAAATAACTGAAAACAATTGTTGTGGTTTAATCCCGTCTGGCAATTAAGTACCAAGCAGCCACTCACTCATTGCCTCCATACCCTCCCCTTCAGTGGAAAGGAGACTCTGAAAGAAAATGTAAAACATGTAGGTCGGAGTAAGAACAATTTAATAACCAAAAAATACATGATTATAATAATAATTGTAGTTATAAGTAGAAAAAGAGAGAGAGAGAGTAACAGAATCCAAACAAGTAATGCGCAATACAATTGCTCACCACCCACTGAGCAATGCCCAGCCTGGCCCCAAACAGCGATCAAACATCTCCCAGGTAACTCTCCCAGTTTGTATACTGGACATGATGTTCTATGGTGTGGAATATCCCTTTTGCCAGTTTAGGTCACCTGTCCTGGCCATGTTCCCTCCCAGCTTCTTTTGTAGCTCCTTACTGGCAGAGCATGAGACAGTGAAAGTCCTTAATTTAGGAAAAGCCCTACTCGGCAACAGCCAAACATCAGTGTGTTATTAACATTATTCTCATACTGAATCAAAATCACAGCACTGTAGCAGGTCCTAAGAAGAAAATTAACTCTGCCTGATCCTAAACCACAATAACAATCTCCCTGGTCTTGCTCACATATGCCACAGGTGGCCTGAGAGAAACTGTTGTATTCTTTTCTGGGGAATATTTCTGTTGGAGCCAGAACAGCATCAAAAGAAAAAAATCAAATTTTGAATTACTTCTCTTATTTTAGTAAACCTGCCTTTGTGCCTGGGCTGTAAGAGACATGCTTCATGCTCTGCTATGCCAGGGAATGCAGAAAGGACACATGAGCAGGTTTCAGGAAGAATGAAAACAAACACCTGAGGCTGGGCCCCCCCAGGCAATGCAGGTGCCATGTGTCAGCAAAGTGAGGAACTCCTTTGCAATCCTGAACACATTCACAAAAATATGTTTAAAGGGCATCACAGAACATTAGAAAAATTTTAAGAAAAACTTCTGAGATGTCATAAAAGTATATGCATGTTGATTTTCTTGCGTTTTATTCCTAATTCTCTTCCCAATCCCATCCCGCTCAAGGAACTGAGCAGCTGCCAACAACTAAAAGTTAAAGGTGCAAACTAAAGGGTTATCTCAAGTACCCAGCTGCAGTGGAAAGCATGTTAGGCTTGCAAAATGTTTGAGGAATACTAGTTTGGACCATCAAACTCATTTGGATGCACACTTAGAAGCAGTGATGAATGCATCAACCTATATGCTTTGTCACCATAAGCAACAGAGAGAAAGTCGGAAAAAGGCTTAGATCTTGTATTTTCTGAGCTGCCTTGATTACTGTCCTTCTTCTGGATTGTTATTAGAGTTATGTTAGGAAAGTCCAATTGAAGTGTGAGTTGCCTAGATAGTCCAATCTGCCTTTGAATTGGTCTGGCAGGAATCAGAATTCACCCATTACTAGTGAAGCAGACACCCCATGAAAAGACTCTTCTGATACCTTTTTCCAGCATCTTTCTGAAAAGCCGTTGATTTCAGAATGGTCCTTGGGATTCCAGTGTGTGTCTGACAGGTCAGGCAGTGGCAGTGACATGTTCCAGTCCATTGGTGATGTCAAGGATGACTCAAATTCTCATCCCTCCGCTTACCCATGGACCATGACTGCTTAGAGCCAGCTTGTTCCTGTCCTAGAACAGATTGAAACAAATTCACAAAGTATTCCTTTGTTATTAGTAGTAGTACTCACTACTCTGGATACTCTAGTAATGTTTTTAAACAGCACTAAAAGTAGAAAAAAAACTTGTAATGTCTAAACTAGTCAAGCTTGTAGTGTAGAGCATCATTTCAAAATGAAAGCAGTCTCTAAGGGAAGGGCATAGGGCATTGTGGACTCTTCCATTCCATCCCAATTCAGGGACAAATCTTCAAACTGCCTGTGCAACAATGTCTTTTTTAACTTTTGCTAAAGACACTCTGTAAAAGCAGTTCATTGCGTTCTCTCTTAAGCAGTGTTTCAGAGCAAACTGTAGCATGGTGCAGCTTCATAGGGCAGCAATTTTAGCAAGAAGTTTACAACAGATGGAAACCATGAGCTCCTTCCCCTTTTAATATCCTTACTTGGAGAATCAAGAGTCTTGCTTAAAATACAAAGGAAACAATAATTCAGAAGAATGTAGTCTTGTGCCGTCAGGGTGACTGGGAAAATGAAAGAGTAGTAAAATTCACCAAGGTGAAGAAATATAAAGTGTTTTTATTTTAGAAACCATATAAACAAAACCCACCAAACAAACCCTTCTGAACAGTTTTAGGGGAAAACTACTTCAGATATGGATAGTCCACAAGACCAATATACAGCCATGTACCAGTCTGTTTGTAGCCATAAGAACACAGAAGGAGTCAACACAAAGTAAATAAACCCATAAACGAAGTTCAGGACACACTTCACTTCCTCAAGTGCCTGCTGCTGCCCTAAGGGAGAACGGCCAGGGAACACACAGCAGCACCCTGGGAAAGATGCAGCAGGTAACAGAGGAAAGGCAGCCCTGTGCAGGCTGCATTTTGCCCCCCCTGTTTACCTTCATCGTGTTAGTATTTAATCACGAACATTTATGGGGTTTTTTCACCTTAGGACACTCATCTCTCCCACTGCACACACTGGAAGGTGTTCAGCTTGTGAACAGCAAGTCAACACGTTGTTCTCTTCCTGCTGGCCAGAGCTCAGCCGCTGACACCTAATGTAGTCTTTAAGCCCTGCTCTGGCCACCAAAATATTTGTACAGATCCATCATTATCACATTCATTTCTTCACACATAGCCCCTTTGTATCAAGGGGCCATTTTCCCATTTCACAGGTGGGAGCAAAAGCCGCAAGACAAGACACCAAGGGACATTTGCAAATTTGGAACCCTCCGATTGAGAGACCCAGAGCCAGACCCTTGAGCAGTTGGTATTAAAAGCAATTTACATGCACAGTCTGAAAAAAATCTCCCCCTGACCAAAGCTTCAGCTCTTAGCATGCTGGCTCTAAGCCAGAGTTCAGCTCTCTAGAAAATAAAGAGCATATGAACAGGGAAAAGCTCGACTGAAAAACATTCAGATGTTGCATCTATGGCAGAGGCAGGGCCAGGATACAGCTCTCCAAGGAAGCACTGGGGCTGCTGCTGCATGCTCCCTGACTTGCCAATTGCACACCAGCCAACATTTCCCACAAAATGCAGTTTATAATCCCAACCTTATGGGCTTTTCAGAAAACATTGCAGAGATTTTATCTTCAAGGTTTTATATGAGAAATCCTGGGAAATATGTATAAACCCTTCCCTGCTGACTTTCAGTGAATGCAAATATAGAGTTCCCTGGTACAATAAACACTTAATGCGCAGATAAAACAAAAATGGGGAAACACTTCTTCTAATATTTGGAGAATATAGGAATAACTTGGAATAATTCTACCTGGGTTCCTCATAGAGCATTAGTCTCTACCACTGTTGCACACAGAGGTGGTTTTGGCATACAGACTGTATTTCTTTTCTGTGGCAGACAAATATAAGCACCTTCTGTGTTTCAGGGGTTGCTGCTCAGTTCTCACAGAGAGATGATGCTCCCTGTTTAGAGATGGAAAGGATCCTAATGTCCATCCTGAAGACACTTCAAAGGCCTCTCAGCAAACAGACATCTGGCACCTCTGTATTCAGCATCTACCACTGCCTGAGTTAAAAAAACATGGCAAATGATCACACTTCCACAATAACCCAAAATTTTAGTCTTGCCTTGGCAACTGCAGGAGAGTGAAGGCTTTGCCTGGACCTCAGTGTAGTTTTAAGTTGTGCAGATATCCTGGGATTCGTGTGCTGCAGTAGATGGCTTCTTTGTTCATCCATTTCTGTGAATAATACATGAGTGAAGGACACTCGAGGCTCCTTGTGCCATAATGAAATTACGTCCATTACAGCTTGCTGATTGATTCTTGAACTTCAGCCTGACAACCCAAACAAACAGGATAAACAGTGCAAAAACAGAACCAAAGCCTATCAGTTGGCACTCCTCCACTGCCAGCCTCCCCAGAAGAGTGCTGGCATGTATTATTGCTGCAAGTCTCTCCCCAAGCACAAATCCTGAGTTATTATGTAGACTTTGGAATGCTTTCAGTGATGCCTTATTGTTCACAGAATTAACTACTGAATAGCACCCTCAAATGCCATTGTATGAACTTTACATCTAAAAGCATCTATTTATTCTGTCCAACAGCCCACTCAGAGCACATAGCAACGCCTCTCTTCCAGAGTTTGCAACAAGGGAGACACAGGAGAGTTACTTTGAACTGTCAGCCTTGGATTTCCATGGCTGCTTTAAAGTCCTAATGTGAAAGCAGGGAATTGTATAATGCAGGGCCATGAGCTGTCTCTATGTGGAATTTCCTCCTGAGGGCACTACTCAGACAACAATGAAAAAGGCAAAGCCGTTGCTGTTGCAAAAACTCATCTCCAGGCTGGACAAAGAAGGTGCTGATCTCCCTCACCCTCCAGCAAAGGAATGAACACACGGAAGTTGGGAGCGCTTGGGTCCTTCAATGAGCCACCTTCACCACGGGTTTTTGTAAAAAAAAAAGACCTACTCCCACTTCCTAGTCATGTGATGTGATTTTTCTAAGTACTCCAGTTGTGTTCTCCGGCATGGTTGTTATCCAAAGCTGCGTGTTGTAAATCAAGTCATGTTACATGGCCAGTAAATCAAAAATGTCACTTTGACTAATGGGTCAGTGAACCCACACAGCATGATGTAAACTAAACACGGGCTTGTAATCCTTTTCAATTGTGCCTTATGTCTCTGTTTTGAAGGTACGGTCATGCAAACCTTGAAGGTCAAGCAGAGGATGCTCAGAGGCCATGGGCGCTCCAGAAGTGAGACATTAGCTGCACTCACCTTCCAGTGGTAAGCTTTCTGCCTGTGGAAATCAGAGCAGTGTATGGCTGCATGGTCTGACACAGCTTCCCTGCATCGCTCACAGCCAGGTTCTGATTTTCAGTCAAATATTCTTGCACCAGGTGTGCCTGGTGCTCTTTGCTTGGAGGGAGCTCAGTACCTTAGGAAGACAAGAGTTGCCCTGTGCATGGGAGCCCTGCAATCCTGAGCAACCAGCAAAGCCCACAGGAGCTGGAAACATGGGAGAACCTCCTGCTCCTCCTTCCTGACCCCACCAGGCACCTGCGTCAGAACCAAAGCTTCCAAGCAGCTGCCAGCAGCATCTTCCTCCTGCGGAGGTGTCCAGCTTGCAGCCGTGGCAGGTCCTGAGCCAAACCCTCATTCCAGCACTGCACACTGTGTCGTGTGCTGTGGCTTAGTCATCCTGTTCTACCCCCTTTGAACTGAGAGATGTCGGGTTTTGGGTTAAATATCCTAATGGATGTAGATGTTGAAGAAGGTCTGCTCTTGGTTGATAACACAGAACACAGTAGACCTCCTAAAGGCAGTTCTGTCTCTCTCTGTCACAAGTTTCCATCTCTTGAAATCTCTTTATTGTTGCAACACTATCAAAGTGCAGGCTTTGGCGTCGGCCTTTCCATGGGGTAAATGGACAGCCATGAGTTGTTGTCTTTTTTCAGTTATTGTTGCCTGAAAATTTTAGCAAAAATGAAAAAAGGGCAATATATGTTCAAGTCTTTCCAGGTTGAAGAGGTGTAGAAAACATGACTCTTATTTCCTGACCAAGAACTCAAATAAACCTTACTAATATAATCTTTCCTCACACCCTCTCTTCTAACAAGAAGGCACCAACTTATGCACATCAAAGAGCAGGTATAAATACCACAGTACAGGTAGACAGTTATTTCAGGAGCAGCTTCAGTTCTTTCTCATTTTCCCACTCAGACAGATGAAGGATGCTACTCCCCCTTTGAGGCACCCAGCTCTCCCTCCTGCACTGGTTAGGTGCCGCTCAGCCTTGTGAATTCCCCTCCTGGAGACAGCAGTTCTGTTCTGGGCACTGCAGCACTTGAATATCACACCACGAAAGTCCGCTTTTCACACCTTTCTTCAGACAGCCTCAGGAACAGAGTTTTATTTTTGATGTTGAAGATGCTCTAAAGTCTTCTGGCTTGAAGCATGTTGGCAAGGTCTACCAACCTTCATGCTACAGGGACAGCAGTATAGAATATAAAAATTCATGAAGTGGCTGAGAAATATAAAAGACTGCTTTAAAAGGAAATACAGAAGCTAGTCTAGAAAAATACCCTGAGCTCTTCTGGGTGAATGGGTTCTTGCTGCATTTTTTTGAAAAATGCATGTTTTAAACATTATTTCCATCTACCACAAAAATAATATTGTAAATGCTAAGACTTTGCTGAACAAAAATGGGGCAGGTGGCCAAAGGAGGCAGAAGAGGGAAGAATCAACGGTAATCTTTGTCTCAAGAATAATCTCTAATAAACACAGCAATTAAGCAAGAAAACTTCTAATATGTTTATTTGAGCTCCCTTTCTCCCTTGTGCTGTGTCACAGCAATAGCTGCACATTTCCTGATGATTCCTTCCTTATGCATTCATTCTTAATAATGCTGTCTCTGCGCCATGGTTTCAGTTTTCATTAATTTCCTTCCTTTCTCCAAGGGAAGTTACATTCCCACTGCCTCTTTTCAAAGGTTATTGTGCCCATAATTTCATTTTGCACTAGTTCTTTTGGACTGTGATCCACAGTCCCCTTGGAATGGGAGAATTCTTTGAACCATGTTATTCAGCTCTTGCTTGGCTGCACTTAAGGGAAAAAAACCTGAAGGAGCACACAACCTCTCAGTCCTAACCTCATACTTCATGTAGTGCTTCACTGCATTATTCATAAATAATGACCTCCTGCAGTATGGTCAGGAGCAGAGCTGTACAGGTAATGCTGGGATGTGCCACGATGGAACAACGAGGCTTCAGCACCAAAGCCTTCAGAAAAACCTGTAAGAGGTGAACTGGAACTTCGTTGATGGGCAAAACTGATGGAGGTCAGAATAATAGGAGTGCAAGAAAATAACAGGAAAGACAATGAATTAAAATTAATTCATTTAGACATACAGGAATTTAATCCTCCATGTTTGACTAGTTCTTTCCCAGAAACCAGAGACATGGGACTTCACATTTCTTTTAGTGATCATGGATCTTTTAACACTTGAGTGAAAATTACATTGACTTTATATACAGAACCCCAGAAACCCTATGTGCCATGTAACTCTAGCAGAGCAGGGTAGAAATCCTCCAGTAATACTAAAAGCATTAAAAATGGAGTTTTCACTGAATAAAACATGACAATGAATAATGTAGTCTGCACAGTATTTCTTGTGTTATTAATTTGATGGTAAGTTTAATTAACTTAATGCTGCCCTAAATTTTAATTTTCCTTCTGCTGCAGAATCTCAAGCTAGAAATGCCAAAGGGCTTTACAGAGAAGTTTTAGAGAAAACACTGAGTATTGGTAAGAGTGAAAAGAGGACAGCTGGAGTTGCTGGGGGTGTAAGGCATGGGCAACTGTGCAGGAAAGGGGAGCACAAACTTTGGTACCTGGGTCTTCCAAAATCACCAGGAATTAAACAAAATGCAAGGCTAATGTTGGAAAGGCAGGAGGACACACACTGCAGAATTTATTTCTTACACCAGCTGGGGCAAGCTGAGGTAGACTGGGAGGATGTGAAATGCTTCGTGAGCCTGTGCTTAAGGAGGGCTGCCAGCTGAGATGAATGTTATTGGAGTCACACAATGGTTAATGCTCCAATGAAAATTCACATTTCTGAGCCCGGTTCAGTGGCCAGCTCATCATGAACTCCGTAAAGATGACAGGTGTCAGCAGGCAGCATGGAGAGCCTTTTTTATGAGGAGAATCTCCAAAAGGAAGCGTGCTCTAGCAGCAAGGACTATCATTAACCAAATGGTTCCTCCCAGTTGCTTGGATGTGAGTGTCCTGCTGATGCAGCACTGAGCTCTCAGCAATGCTGTGATCTGGCAGGTTTTATTCCCCAGAGGATTTACTCACAGGGCTGAAGTCGTCCTCCTGTAGCTGGCACTGGTGTCTTTGGGTACTCACATCCAAGCACTAAAGGTCTGCTGTGGGGAAGATTTTTTCACTTGTTCTCTAGGCACAGAGGTGCATCCCAGGAAGAAACATTCCAAAAATTACCTTTTATCCATGTGATTGTTTGGTAGGGCTCCAGCTATGGCAGGCTAGAGCCGGTCTACCCTTCCACAAAGGGCAAGAGCCTGACTGCCTGAAATGCAAGGAGGCCCAAGGCGGTCCAAGAGCTGGCATTCAGGAGAGAAGGGACCAAGGTAAATGCAGAGTTACTCTCTGTACTCTATTCTAGCTACTAAATTTTATATAGTTCACTAAATCTGAGCACACAAAGTGTATTTCTGTGATCCTTCAAATCTTTCTTGAATTTTCTGTTGCAAGGAGAAACACTGCCTGCTGTACTGCAGATCTGCTTTCTAGCAAACTTTCCCCATTTCTTCAAAGTTTTCTTCAAATTAAGTAGCTGTGGTGCTGGCTGACTGCCAAGCAGCTCCTTTCATTCACAGTTACAAAACAGGATCCTCCTAAAATGCAGCTGTCACTGACAGCCAAGAAATTACTTTTGTCTAGAAAACAGCACATTTGGCTTTTTGAAGGACCAACCCTTTTGCCCTGGTTTTCTATGCCAGTGGAGCACAACTCCAGCATTCTCATGCACATCTGTCCTGCTAGGTTTTGATTCCCAGCCTTCATCCTTCCAGCATCACATCAAAAATGCTTGGTCCCCATCTTTGGTCAGATGATGGGTCTCTCTTTTCCAGGTCCTCCCAGGACTGGAGTTTCACTGTGAAGGAGAAAAGCACCACAATTCTCTCTCTGTTTCTCTCTGTCATGGTGCATATTCCTCTGAGACAGACATGTCCTGGTTGTTACTTCCATGAGTGAGGGGGTAACCAACACACCTGCGCTCAGCCAGAAAATAGTAAAAATCCACTCATGAATTCCCTGTATCACATGTGACTGATAGCTTATAGAGTAACAGGAAATATAAGGTTGAAAGCTTAAAAACATTTCATTTTACTATTTGCACCTTGCCTTCTCAGGGGCAGAAGAACCTTTCAGCTCTCAGTGGATTTGTTTGTGATGTCATTGAGAACTTAAGAGATCTGCCACAGGAATATGAATGTTTCCTGTATGGACAAGGCATGACCTTCCCCAGGGTTTAAAGATCCATCAGGAGTGGGGGTGAAAGAGGGACCTGGGGAAGATTTAAATCCAAAGGGGATCCCACAAAGACTTCAAAGAAGGGTTTAGGAAGATTTCTCTAGATTAAGTCCATTAACTAGTTACTTTTATTTGCTTTAACTATACCCTGGCTCCACTTTTAGGGAATTTCATTTTCCACCAGCAGAGGGATTGACACTTTGAGGGTATTAATGAGGTCCTGAGGTCTCTCCCAGACATCCAAGGGCACCACATTACATCTCCACCTGGCCAGATGATCTGGAGGGTTTACCCCTGCTCCAGGTATTTGTTGCTCCCTACTCCCAGTTAGAACCTGAGATTTCCCTGGTAAATGGGTGGAGTTTACAGTAAAGCCAAAAAAGAGCAAAGAGCCTGTCTGTTAAAGATACTTAGCTACCCAAATAAGCTGGAGGTTGCTGAAATCAAACAGAAGCACTAAGTATACCACTGACACTCTCTCATATCATCAATAGAGACAGGCTCCTCTTAAGCACAGGTTTGGAACAGGGGCTGGTTTTGGAAAAACCTGAAATGACACTGCTGGTCCCCTTGATCAAGCTCAAATTTACCCCCTGATTACCAACAGAACCAGGCACTGCCCTCCTGCTGCTGAAATCAGCTTTTTGTCTCTTGTTCCCCCCATTACGCATCCTGCAGGTACAAAGCTCTATGGCCACAGCTCTGTGCAAACAGCCCTCAGATTTTGAAAGCAGACTTTCAAAATCTGTAAAGAATATGTTTTAACTCAATAACATAAGTTGACCCTTGTCATTTAGGGTCACTCCAGTATTAACTCCAGTGTGAGCAGGTTCCTTCCAGAGAAGATCTGCCCAAAGGTGAGCTTTACTTTCTGTATTTCAAGCCATTCTATTTGCAGGGTTATAATAGCACTGGTTTTCCCTAAAATTAATGACTGCTACTTCTTGTAAAATTTATTATTTTCACTTAGTTCATTTTTCATGAAGCTGGTGGGTATTCCTTCTCCTCACCACTTCCACGGGAAGGTGAATAGCTCCCTCAAGTGCCCCATTCAGTCCCTCATCTGATGGAAAACTAGAGCTGACACTTTCCTTGGGAACCCTTCTCTCTGTTCTGAAATTCAAACTGCTTCTTATACTGCATCAGGCAGAAAATTAATCAAAAACATAGCCCAGGAGAGCAATTACCATCCAAGCTGCAGCCTTTCCTTCTCTCCTGTTTACACGCAATAAAAACGGGGAAAATGCTCATCTAAATCCCTGGAATTTTGGAGAAGGAGAATTGGCCTCTAAGTGGGCAAAAAAGACCCAAACCAAATCACTAAGGTAATATTTTAAATAACTTTTTCACTGCAAGTGATTTTTCTGTATCTCATTTTGAAAGCTTTCATCTTGTGGAGATGACATTACAGACATCAGTGGTGTGCAAATCCCACACTTTGGGATAAACATTCTTGGTTCAGTAGGAAATACCTGTAAAATAGATATGACAAATTAAAAACACTAAAAAAATTTAATAAATAATAGTTTTTAAGAAGCCATTTGTCTCATTGGAGAAGTATTCTTCATTTCAAGATGAATTTACCAGGATGCCAATAACTCTTTTACACAAAGATTCCTTTCACCTGACAGCTTCAGAGGTCGTTCAGCAGATGTCCTGGCAGGTTTTTAATACCTCCAAGACTGAACCTCTCTGGGCAATCTGTGACAGTGTTTGACCACTCTCACAGTAAAAAAGTTTTCTGTTGAAACAGAATTTGCTGTATTTCAGTTTGTGTCCTTTGTCTCTTGTTCTTTACCTAAGTACTAATTAGAACAGCCTGACTCCATCTTCTTTATTCCTCCCATCACGCATTCATCCATGTGGATAAAACCCCTTGAGCCTTCTCTTCTCCAAGATGACATCCCAGCTCTCTAAACCTCTTCTTAAATGAGAGATGTTCCAGTCCCTTCATCATCTTTGTGGTCCTGCACTAGCCTTGCTCCGGTATGTCCATGTCTCTCCTGTTCCGGAGAGCCCAGCACTAAACCCGTGATTCCAGATGTGCCTCACCGGTGCTGAAGAGGAGAAGGATCAGCTCCCTGAACCTGCTGGTAACTCCCTGTCCATTGCAGCCCAGGAGGCTGCTGCTCTTTGCTGCAAGGGCATGGTGTTAGTTCATGGCCAATTTGTCAAAACAGGAGGCCCAGAGCCTTTTCTGCAGAGCTGATTTCCAGTCACTCATCCCCCAGTGAGTGCTGGAGAACGGAGCTGCTCCTCCACAGGTGCAGGACTTTGCATTTCACATCACTGAACTTCCAGAGGTTCCTTTCAGCCTGTTTCCCCAGCCCAGGGATGCACCTGGATGGCAGCACAGCCACCTCATTTATCAACAGCTCCTCCCCATTTTGTGTCAGCAGCAGACTTTGGAGTGTAAGAAATATAAATGTATGGGCACAGGCAGTCCCATACCAACTCAACTCAGAGCCAGGGAGAGCTCCTATGTTTATTTCATTGACTGACTGATGTGTATGCAGCCACAGAGATTTAGGTGTGCTGTAGGGGAGTTTTCCTGGAGCAGGCACAGCTCTGCACTGTTCAGTTACCCCAAATAGGGAGACAAGGTGTGTCTCTGCCTCTTCTGTTGCTGCCGAGCTGCTGTGTGAGCTTGGGGCTTTTGGTTTCTTTTCATTACCACTCCCAAATTTACTCCATTTGCTCAGCGTGTGCATGTGAACAGCTCTATCAATCAGACTTCGTATAATACCAAGAAAAGACAGTTGCTGACAAAAATCTGACTCTGGAATGTGATCAGAAGCTCAGTCTTGAATTCAGTCAGGATTTCTGATATTTGCACAAGACAAAAAGATGTAAGGGAGTCAAGTGTCAGAATATCCTTCTACTGGCCTGAGTTTGAACACTTATATTTGCAAACATATTAAAAATTCATCTGAGCAACGTTGTGTTTTGAGTCACTCAGCATAATGTAATCTCAACCCTTGTCTTGGGGTCAGAGTATCTCTCTTCACAGCTGGCATGGTTTCACCCCAGCTGGCAGTGAAGCACCGCACAGCTGCTCAGTCACTTCCCCCGTGTCAGGATCGGGGAGAGAACGGGAAGAGTTAAAGAGAAAACTCATGGGTTGAGATCAAGGCAGTTTAATAGCTACAGGGGGAGCCATGCATGCAAGCAAAACAAAACAAGGAATCCATTCCCACTTCCCAAAGGCCGGCAGGTGTTCAGCCAGCTCTAGGAAAGCAGGGCACCATCACGTTTAATGGTGGCTTGGGAAGACAAACACCATCATTCCGAATGTCCTCCCTTCCCATCTTCTTCCCCTAGCTTTCCATGCTGAGCATGATGCCATATGTTATGGGATATCCCTGTGGTCAGCTGGGGTCAGCTGTCCAGGCTGTGTCCCCTCCCAGCTCCTTGCACACTCCCAGCTCTCTCACTGTTGGGGTGGGAGGCAGAAAAGCCCTGACTCGGTGTCAGCACTGCTCAGCTGTAACAAACACATCCCTGTGTTAGCAGCACTGTTCTGTCACAACACAGCCCCATATTAGCTACTGTGATGAAAATTGACTCTCACTGAGACAAAGCCAGCACAGCAGCCTTCTCCAGTCCTTCAGGATGAACTTTTAAATCCATAATGCTGCTTATCCATTTCACCCTGGCCTGCAGGGCGTGTGGGACCCCAGAGCTCCTGTTTGTGGTGCTGCAAACAGAAGTGATTCAAGAGCACAGACCTCCTACAAGATACAGGATGGGACTGTCAGAACTGCTCTCCACAGCCTGGTTTCTACCTGCCAAATACTCCATTAACTTTCCAGGCTTCATCCATCTGAAAAGCAAGACAGTTTTACTTATTCCAAGGAACTATTGCCATAAACCTGGTGTTAGCTCATACTTGGGTCAGGAGGTGTTGCCTGAAACCACCAGAAAACTTCAGACTTAGAAAACTCCTTACTAACCAGCCACCATGAAGTCCTGCATCCCCCTGCCCTCTTAAAATGGATGAAATTCCTCAAATGGTCACATATAGGTTTGTCCAAATTAAAAGAGGACATGAAGAGGTGGTGAAGGCAGAGGAAAATGAACTCTGAAAACAGGTAAGAGCCCCAAATAAAAGTGCATGTCTATTAATCTAACAGGTGAGACAATTAGAAGGTACTTCTGAATGTTAAACACAAAGTCCAGCAAGTTTGGGCTGATTTAACTCCCTTAGAGTCCATGCCAGCTGGTAAGAATCCTTAAATGCAGGAAACTAAAAATCTGGTATGAGAAGCTGTGCTAACACTGCCCATACTGCTGAAGCTGTGCCATTATGGGCAGGGACTAGTCAAACTAGGATACATCCAGAGGACTCACACTTTTCCAAGCAAAGTAAGTGGGTAGACACAGAGGAAGCCATGTTAGCCTGGGTGAAGTATGTGAATCAATGAGACAGCGAATGGGTAACACAGGACAGCGCAATACAGTGAAAAAGGGGAAGGAAACCTCTCAGCTTTGGGGCTGTTAGCTGATGGAAATGATGTCCTGTTCTCCCTGCCTCTGCTCCCTCTGGCATGCAGCATGCCCAGCCCTGCTGTCAGGCGTGCTATTGCCATGTGGGAAACCTGAGCCCAGAGAGAGCTGGGGGCAGAGGCAGAGTCCTAAGGCAGAGCCAGCTGCCGTCAGGCACAGGTTCCCACACTGAAGGACAAGGTGAGCTGGGAAAGCAGGAAAAGACTTCACTAAAACATTTGGATAATGCAACCTGAATATGATGCAGCTACACCCAAGGATCATCCAGCTGTAGTTCCAGCCCACTCGCCTCAATTTTTCTGCATTATTTTCTTTCTACATCACAATGGTTCTCTCTCCCTTTGTATCCTCTGTAATCAGGGAGTGCAGACTGGGTTTTTCAGAGCAGCAAGTCTCAGGAGATTTGAAGGAATTTAATTTCTGCTGTCAAAGATGCTGAAAATTTGAGAGAGGAAATGAGCTTTCCTGCCTGCTAGAAACAAGGAAGCAGAAGCATTTTTGAACAAGGATGGATGTGTGTCACAGGAGAAGCAAGATCTAATGTACATCTACTCTGCTAAACCAAATCAAGTTGAGGACCCCTCATTGGCCACCCTGATTAGTTTTTAGATCACTGACTTTCTGTTGTGGACTGTTCCTGCCAGCTTTCTCTAAGATGTATCTGCCCTGGAGGAAGGTAGCCCTAAGAAGGGTCAGTGCAAAACTACTGCTGACTTTTAAAAGTAAGCATAGACATAAACATGAAGGCCAAGCTGCCTTCTGTGGTGCCTTTTCTAGAAAACAAAAATAGTCCAGGGTGTAATAAATGCAGCTTCATGAGGAGGTTGCTCAGAACCTCTCAGCCCTGTGCTACAGGGTTCATCTGAAAGATGGGGGCAAATCCACCCCCACAGCTAAGAACATTCCATACACCCCATAAAAAAGGGAGCTAAGGGATTGTTGCCTTATCAGCACCAGCAAGGAAACAGTTCCTCACTGCAGTTAAACACAGAAAAAGAGGGCTAAAGGAAATCTGGCAAGGCCTAACCCACCTCCCCGCTTCTTGTTTCTAAAGGTCTCCGCAGGAAAGACTCAACAGTGTCCCAGGCAAGCTGCCCTGATGCTTTGCAGTCCTTACCAGGGAAAGCTCATCCCATTGTCAATCCACAACCTGAGAGGTTACTCTTTACCCCGGTGCTTCTAATCCCATCTACCACAAACATGGAGAACAAATGATTCCTTAACCCTCTTTCTAACACCCTTCATAAACTTTGTCTGCTCTCAGACACTTCTCCTCTAACCTAAACAACTCCAGTGCTCTTCTCCCACTCCTCCCAGGTCAGGCTTGTCAGACCTTAGATCACTCATGCTGGCCTCCAGTCTCTCCCACTGAGCTACATCTTTCCAGATATGGTGGAAATTGCCTAAGTTACTTCATTAAAGATATCAAATACAGAAATACTTCTCTTTATTCATCCCTTTAAAATTTATTCCTTTTCCACAATAATACACCTCAGCTCTCTACCTCTCTCCCTTTTCTGCAACTGCCATCTGGCCACTGGCTCCCAGGTGTTTGGTATCCCTGTTCAGGTGGAACAGCTCATGTTTTGTCTCTCAAATTTCACCCTTTAAATTAATTTTGTATTTTGCTCTCATCTTCAAGTGCACATGTGGCCCCTCCCAGCTTTCTGCCATCCACACATTTAATGTGCACATTCTCCCCTCACAAATGCAATTAAGGAGAACAGCAGTCAAACCCAGTCTAAAGTCAGACCCAGGACAGACCAGAGCATGACCTTGTTCCCTCTTCAGCTGGATGTCTTCAGTAAAGAGGACACCACACCATCTAGGTTTGCAAAACTTAAGCACACACTGAGATGGGCAGGTCATGTTCAAGTGGGGGTCAATTGCTACAAAAATAAGCAATTCAGATCCCAGTGGACCTGTCTGTGACAAGTCTTAGGTCAGGGGAGTTAAGTGATCATTTTCCCTTGAAACAGTCTGTGACTTCAAAGCAAATAGGCAGCACTTGTGTCTAGCAGCTTAACCATTTACAAAAAGCTAGGTGGGAAACATGCATCTTTCTTTTGACCTGAGGATCATACCAGTGACTGCTGTGATAACCTAACAATTAAAAAAAAAAAAAAAAGCCAGAAAGCCAAACTAGGAACCTTTACATTAAGGCATGGCTGTACATATTTAGGAGCAAGCCTTTTCTAACTTAAAGTTAAATGGCTCTTCACAACATACCTATTCCAAGTGAGCTTTGAAGAGTCTTTCTGATGGGTAGAGCAACACTTTTCAAGCAGGACCTTTCCACAGCTACACAAGCATCCACACAGCCACTCGCTCACTCCCCCTCCCCAGCAGGATGGGAGAAAGAGCAGGGTGAACAAAAGGAAGGTTTCATGAGTCAACATAGAGACAGTTTAGTAAGTGCTGCAAAGGCAGTCACTCAGCACCTCCCAGAAGCAGACTGATGCCCAGACAGTCATGTAACAGTCAGCTTGCAAGACAATATCTTGACAGATGTGGGGGGAAAACAATCAGTAAAGCAACACAGAGGATGCACAGGGGCAAGCTGCCAGAAAGTAGGGCGCAAGTCAACGGAAAAGGACAAGCAATGGAGAGTAGTCTGCTTTAAACACACAGAGCATGCAGTGGAGCTTCTATAAATGCAAGGAACACCAGAAAACAATAATATGGAAGGGGGCTGGGGGTAGAGAGGTTTTTCCTGGTTTTCATTTTTAAAGTACAATTGTATCAAGCTGTCACGGAGGGTGTCTGACAGAGAGCTGTGATGTATTGGCATTAGTTTCCTTACAAGAACGCCAAGAACAGGAGCTGCTTTAAATCCATTTTCTTTGAAATGGATTTGCTCCATGTGATTTTGTTTCAAGGACCCAGTCTGATTAGAGGTCATGGCTGTAATTCTCTTGGAGGAAAGGAAATGGCAGGTGTCAGAGGTAATCATGTGTGATCTTGCAGACACTGGCCTTGGGGCTGCTCCAAACTGCAATAGACCTGTCATGACAATGACAGGTTAAGGTCATGCCAGGGAGACCAGGGGGGCAAAGGGTGCATTAGTCTTGTGACGGTAATGAGGGTACCTTTCAGTATCCCATAGTTGCATGTTTAGTTCCTTTTCATTTTTTTTTCTTATTTTTCTTGCTTCTATTGCAAGGACAACACTGCAGCTTGCTTACCTTTGGGACCATGGAAATTAAAGGGAATATAAGGACAGCATTAGAAGCACACTTACTATTTTCCTGAACAAGTTACATGATTAGTTCAGAGAAAAGGGGAGAGCAGCTAGTAAATATTGAAAATTGCTGCTGGAGTTGCCAGCCAGGAAGCAGCTTTAGGCCTTCATCATCAGCCAGCTTTGCAAGGACCATGGATGCTGCCCACCTGCCCAGCCATAGTGGTTAGACCCAGCCAAGCCATGGAATCAGCTCACAGGCCATACTTGGTATGACTGCTTTTAGTGAAAAGATTTGATGTTGTGTGGTTCAGGAAAGGCCAAAAGCGTAGAAAAAGAAGAGGAAAGAGCTCTCTTACTGCTAACCCATGGGACTGAGGGCCCCCAAATCTGGCTTTGTCTTTCACGTATGATGTTATTTTCCAGTGAACAGAACCCCATTCTCTCTACAGCCTGGATTTCCCAAGTGCAGAGCACACTCAAAGCTACCACCAGCTCTGCCAACCCACACCTCCTGCGAGCAGCACTTAATCAGGTAACAAAGTTAGTTGTAGGAGAGATACAGAGTGCAAACTGATAAACTTCACAAATTCATATATATTAATTTCAGCACTATGAAAATACTGGCATGTTCTCACTCTCAGAATCTGGGTGAAGCATAAAAACAACAGTAAAAATACAAACAGTAGTTTCATGTTATTTGAAGTCTTTTATTCAGGCTGTACCCACTCAGATTCCTTCTCATTTCCCTTGACATGTTGCAGAAACTGGCCGTGGTTGTAAAGAAAAGGACAGGCTGATGAAGATTTCAAGCAGCAGCAGCTACAGCAGGAGAGAAACTGCAGGAAACAGGAACACAGATAAGGCCCCTCAGTGTTTTTGAACTTGGGTGCAGATGGAGACCAAATAAGATCATTTAGCCCAGAGTATGATACAAGTCCAGAAGAAAGTGGGGAGGGAGACGGGGGGGACGACACACGACACACCTAAACAAGCAAAAAACCCAAAACAAAAAACAAAAACACCAAAAAAAGGTAAACAAACCAAAAAAAAACCCCAACGCTGTGAATTTCTCTTAAGGAAATTGAGTGATCATAAATGTTGGAAAGTCTAACACAGTGCCTCAAGCTCTCTTCCTGCACTCTGAATTTCTGCTTTCCTAGAGCCAAGGAGCAAACTACTGCCTGTGAAACCAAAGACCGTCCTGAAATAACCTGCCCTGCAGACACAGCTCTTAATCAGGGAAAAAATATCCCCATTGCTGTGTATCTACTGCTCGCACATTTGCTCTCTTAGACAGCTGTGGAGTTTCTTGTACTTCAATACATGAAATTTGGAGTAAGTTAAATAAACCAAAAAATCCTTTGTCAAAAATCAACTCTCAGTAAGTTCTGTCCTTTAGATATTTTTTTTTTAGTAAAACTTTTTACTGGACTCATATCAGCCACCACAACTGAGCAACTTTACTCCTCTGTTCCCTGTTTCTTATGAGAAAAAACACAATTGCCTCAGCATTTCCTGCATATGGAAGTAAGTTTCTCAGTTGTAAATGGAAGAGGGAAAAAAGTCACAAATCAACCAATAGAACTATGTGGATTGCGTTGAACCTTCATTAGGTTCTTGCACTTTAACACATACTTGAAGAAAATCTTTCACGACTTGCTTAATTATGACATACCATATGTTACAAAACTAACTACACCAATTGTCTTTTAAAAATGTAATTTGGTTTGCAGGGTATTTCAGCTATTCACCCAAAATGAAAATAAATATGCCTGATGTGCTAAAGCAGAATAGAAACTCCAGGATGCAGCCACTGCCAGTTTTGAGTGGGTTTTGCCTCATTTGTGTCTACCTCTGACTAACAATACTCCAAACCCCAAACCACTGCTGAACAGGAGAGCATATTGGTGAGGCATCATTGCTTTTTATCCAGATCTAACACTTTCTTCCTCAGGTGTTTGATACTTTAACTGCCCAGCAACTTGCTGGGAAGAAGAGACAGCTGATGTCTCCTCTGCCCCCTTGGCCCCAGCCTCTGTTCACCGGGGAGGTCGAGCTGCACCTTTTTCTCTTCCCTATCTGCTCTCACAAGATGAAAACCCTACAATACATCTTTCTCAAAACACCGACCAGTACAGACGTTTTCTTTCACTGCAGCTTCCCTCAACTGGGGTACAGCAGATACAGAAGACACTACCTGCAGCAATGGCCTCTGTCAGGCAGAGGTTAATCAGGCAGACTGAAATCAGGATTTAGAAGCAAGCCTTTGTACACTGAGGAAGACGTTCCTCACTGCAAAACAGCATCAATTCACCACCTTCTGCCCATAGCCCCCACACAGCTCAAAGGTGAGCTGCTGCTTCATACATATTCTACATTGACTTTCTCCTTTCTTTGTATCAGCTTGACATTTGAATTTAAGCATTTATTTTTCAATAGTATACTCTTAGCTTGCAATTAAGCCTCCATTAAATCCAGGGCTACTCTTTCATCTGCACATGATAAGAAGCAAGTTAGCTACTTGAAGTTAAGCAGTTTCACTTCCATGAAGTCAGTTTTTCTTCCTGCAGCAGGGAGTTTTTTTCAAGGTGTTAATATACAGGCCCTCCCCCACATTAGATGCATTAGACCCATTAGTAGTTGAAACACAGCTTTATTCCCACCTCCTCCAGAGCTTCATTTCCTTTCCAGCTGTTCAACATCGGAATATAGCATAAGAATTGTTTTAATCAAATTTGACCACATCCCCCAACAGCATCTATACTAACACTACTTAAAATCCTACTGTTTTTTTTTCCATGAAGGTCAACTATTTCACCAAAGTATCACAGTAGAAAGTGAATTAATACATTAACTAGAAATTGGTTGAGTAGATAACACATTAAAAAAATTAAACTTAATATTTTAGGGAGTAATTTAATACTTAAGTTTGACCCTAAACTTTCACCAGAGTTGTCTTCAATTACATTGACCACTGAGTGCCCTGAGTCCCACACTTGGGGTTGCTGTGGAACACGAGATCAGCTAATTTCTAAATTTCAAGATTGGTAGTGGTTAAACTACTCTTACGAAAAGACATTTGCTTTCACAGTATTTCAAAAACATTTACAAAACTCTGCACTGATAACAACTGCATCAAAAGTCAGCAAGTCACCTAATGTAAACTACTGTCATTAAAATCCCTGCTTCTTTGATGCTCTCATCTCTAAGAAGTTGTTTACACATTTTTCATGTTTTGATTACATTGGTGGGAATTTTGCTTCTGGCTGTATAGACTAATCTTAGCAAGTCTCCATTCCTACACACCTTTTGATTATTAATATTGCAATACAGCCTGGGTAAGGAGGTTGTCTATAAGGCTTTAAATAGATTCAGATACATCATCTTTGTGCTTTTAAATTATCAACTATACACCGAATGAATTAACATTCCTTGATTGCAACATGCCTTGATTTAGGCAAAAAACATACACGTAATTAAAAGGTACCCACAGCACCCTTAAACCTTAATTAAAGCAATCTCCATATGCCTGCTTAGTTTCAAGATACTTAACACAAATCAGTCAATCACTAATTCTGTTCATTCACCACATGAAATAACAAGAAAGAATGTCTCCAGACCCATCTTTGGAAAGGGCCATGCTGGCTATCTACATAAATATACACCGTACAGCCATCCTGGACACACTCCTCCCATGTCTCCCACCCTGTCTGTGACAGCATCTGCAGCCCCTTACACACCAGAAACTCCAAAGGGAAATTCCATTTTTTCCAATTAGGTAGTATTTGGATCACAAAGCCTTGCTGAAGGAACTTAAAGCAACTATCTTAGAGTCTACAGATTTTTTTAGCCTTAAAAGTGACTTGGTATGTTCTGAACACCCCAGTTAGGAAATTGCATGCTGCCACCATCCTATCCCACACCTATTCTACATCCATTGTTAAAGGAATACTACAGGCTTTAAAAATACCCTAATGGAAAAACACTGCTTTGACAAGTCTGCTACTTGTAAATACATTACTGAGCATGTCAGTATTTCACATTCCTCTCAAAAATGGACACGGCTTTGCCTTGGCTCCTCTCCTCTACTCAACTACATTCAACAATTCAAACACGGTAGAAGCAAGTTCTGGATCAACAGTTTTGCCTCCATTCCGCTACAGATTTGTGTGAAAAGACCATTTCCATTTAACATTAGAAGTTCACAAAAATTTCAAAGTAAAAAAAAAAACCAGAGCTAGAAGCAAACCCACAGGCTAAAAATTAATTATCTTCTCTAAATTATTCAACGCTTAACAGATGTATTCAAACTAGTTATCTCTGCAATTCAATTCAATTCTACTGAATAAAAGCAATTCCAAGCATACCCACAAGCCCAATTTAGCATGCTAGATCAACAGCACACAGTATTCAGTCGTGAGAACAACTGGGATCAAAAATAATCCAATTTAATTCAGAAAGAGTTTAATTTCTGCTGGTTTTCTTCACTACTGCCCAAAAAAACTACTGAAATACGCCATGCTAATATGAAGTTTTTTCATTTAATATCCCACTTCTTCAAAACCACATATGACTCACTTTCCCACATTACACATATCCTTTTAAGTCCTTAGCTCATAACTGTATGATTTCGCATTCTCAATTCCCACCACAGAGGTGGCTTCTTTATTTCCAGATAAAACTATTCTATCATTAGCCAAGAAAATAACATTTTAAACAAAAAAGCCTACAAAATACAAACAAAAACTGAGTGCACATTTGGAAACTAAACAGTAAATGGATCATTATCCAAGTTCCAAATTCAATGTAATGTGAAATTCAAGTAAGATGACAAAAATTAATGGTTATTTGTTAGTAGACGTATTTCCCCAAAAGGCAAAAATTTCCCGCATATTTGTTCATGCAGAGATGAGTTATATTTTAGCAAGATGTTATATGCATGATATCTGTCCAAGCTTTTCAACAAGAGTACATGTGGTTTTAACCACACAGTGCATTTCAGGGAAGAAAAAAATTAATGTATGTGGCACTATAACTTTAATCCTAAAAAGGTTTTAGTTTGCTATCGTAAATTATGGCTTAATCCCTGACTATATGCAATTTATCCAAATGGTAGCGTATAAAAGAAAGACAGTAGAAGTTTTCAGAGATATTTTATTAATGTACAATTTTATTAGCGATGTACAATAGACATTTTAATTTTCTATTTATCCTGTCTCTTTGAAGCTTGGTAAATGCTTGTTTGTATATAAAACTACACAATGCTTTTTTGTAAGGACCAGAAATTGTGAAAATCTAAGTGCTACAGTATATTTTGTAGTGATTTAACACATTGTCCAGAAGAGTTACCAGCCACTTCAATGAAGGACTTCTAAAAATATTTCTGATCAAGTTCAAATGCATCTGTTCATAAATAACGATTGGTTTGTTCATGTCCATTATACTGCTAAGTACAAATGTCTCCAACATAAAATACCGTTTCAATACATTTCTCCACATGGACAACTAGATAATCCAGTCATATTTACTTTTAAACGAGGCTAATACAAATTTACAAGTAAAGTTACTTCAAAATTTATTCAGAATAATTATTTTTCAACCAGAAGCTTTACTTTGGACAATGCAGAAGTATATTGCAAGTGACATTCTGCAGCAGAAGCTGGAGGCTTGAGAGTAACAACTAAGAAAGACTAAGTATCAGCAATACACACTTTTACAAGATTCTGACCATTCCGAATGTTAACATTAAAGACCAGATGCTTCAGTTTGTGCGCCTGTCAATCAAAACCTCCACACAAAAGAAAAATTAAAAGTTTCCCACAGAACACAGTATTTCAGAGAACATGTTAGACACTGGCATGACATTTCCTAGATCAAATTGGCAACTGAAATTTAACATCCACCTGAGCTTGTTTTGCTAAGCTTACTATTTCAGACAGCTTCACCACCTGAAAAACAGAAAATAAAGACTTAATTTCAAAACAATCCTAACTTGACTGAGCTGGATCAATCTTTTTAAACAAAGTGATACCAGGGAATAATCATCAGTAAGATATTAGAGGGGTTAGGAATAGGATTACTATTTAGCTCAGTACTTCTTAATCACTTTTAAATGAAAGATAATCAAGTCTTCTAGAAAACATCTCACGGAGTTTAAAAGTCTACTTTTCATTTAAAACAAAGTATCTTGATAAAACGTTAAAAGTTTTAAATTTCATGTGCCACCTTCTAATTTTGGGAGGTGTTGAAGTGGCCACTCACAAGAGATTCTATAATCTTGAAGCTATTTCCCCTCTGAGTTTTTGTTGCAAGCATTTCTGGATCTTATTTTGATACCTTAAGGAGCCTCATCTTCTCCTGCATAATAACTCTCAATCTCTCTGATCTGTTTCCTGCTTAGAATGAAATGCTAGAACTAAGTGGTTCTTCAGGAAAAAAAAAAGATTCGCAAGTTTCCCCATGACACACAACCCATCAGGTATCTTCTAATTTTTTGCTATACATTTCTAGTACAACTTTCTTTTCCACAAAGCAAAGCAACACACACACAAAAATCAGTGTATCTGAACATCTGAATATCTAATTATCTTATGAGGAAACATGATGATCAACTATAGTTTTAATCATGTACAGTGTAATACAGCAGTCTATAAAAGGAAACATTACATAGCATTTTTCAGCCACCTAAATTTAAGTACTTTTTCCCAATTAATAAAGCTAAGCTCTTAGCTATTCCCCTGCCAAGTGGAGTGGCTGCCCTGATCATTCATCTGGTTTTGGTTTGTGGGGTTTAACAGCTCCTGACCGCATAACTGTTCCCCTGACAAACTATGTACTTACTAACTTGTAAAATATTTGTTTCAGACATGGGTACAACTGGCACCAGGATTTATCCTAAGCTACCTTTAGTTGATTGAATGGAGTTTCAACTTATCAATATTCTGCAAAAGATACAATGTTCTGAAAAGAATATTCATAACCAGTTATCTTACCATTTTTGCAGCTTCATCCAAGTCATCACATGCAAGGATTTTGAGGCCACTAGCTGTTATTAAAGCTTTGGCATCATCAACTCGTGTACCTTAAGAAGCAAATAAAATGCCAGTCTTATTGAACAGGAAAGTACTACTACTACTACCACCACCTACTAGTCTCGTATTTCTAGGAAGCATGTTCCAAAAGTTAGTGAATAAATCTAGAAAACAACATTAGTAGTTAAAAAACAAGAAGCCTCTTTTTATTAACTCGCCAATCCTCACCATCTAAATTCAAAGTTTGTTTTATTTCTCCATTGACTTCAACTCACAGGCAACTTGCTACACAATATATAAGCTCAATAACACCTGTCAATTAGACAGAAATATATTCAAATATATATTAAGCATACTTACCTTGCAACCGAACCACAATAGGGATTTTTAGCTCCAAATCCTTTACTGCCATAACGATACCTTGTGCTATAACATCACATCTCATAATGCCACCAAAAATATTTACCAGAATAGCCAGTACCTACAGAATCAATGACAATATTCACATTAAAAATAGCCAGAGGCACATCAGATGAAAGCAGAACACAAACTTCAGCCTAAGGACAATTCAAGCTCTTTAAGTGTATTATGGGACTCTGCAAAAGACAGAACATTTCTGTTCTAGAGAATATCAGCAACAAAAGCACAGTTCTATAAAGTCACGTACAGCAGAGCAGTTACTTCAGGAAAGTAATTTTGTCAACTATTTATCTTTCCATTTCTAACAGTACTCCAGCAGAGGTACCCCCACACCAGTATCTCCACATACTGAAGAAACTAAAAGACACAGGAAATGTATAAAACTCATACACAAGACCCTGTTTACATGGTTTATCTAAAAGCCAGCATGCTTAGAGTTAAGCTATCTGAAATACATTTTATTCAGGAGGATTAAGCTGGAAGTTAAGGAAGTCTTTTTCCTACTCAAGTGGTGGAAAGGAAGGGTAAAAAGAACCACAGTCGTGAAAGATGAAACAAAGCAGGAAACAAAATGGGTAGACAGTCTTAGAGAACAGAATAAACTTGAAAAGACAAAACATTCCTGTGCAACTGGTTCATAAACAGTAACTTGGCTCCCATTATCTTCCAATTAGACTAGTTCATCCATGTGACGTTGTTCTTGCTCCGGCTACTAATGGGCAACTTAGACCGGCACCCCAGAAGGCTGTTCCAAACAACCCCTGAACTGAACCCTGAGTGCAGTCCATGACACCAGCAGGTTGCACTGCTCTTTGAGTTTCAGCACCAGGAACCCCAGCTATAGTCACTGGTTTTCAACACACTAGTGAGCAACTGAAAGAAGGCAGAAAGTAAAAGTTGTATTAAGAAGTCTGTTTGGACACCCTCTGTCCATGCATCAGCAGAGAATTTGCATGGCAAAAACTTGTCCCAAATCAGCAACCCTCAGATTCTTGTTTCTTCTCTTCTCTCTGTAATTCAGGTGCTCTGTGACTGTGTCCCTCACTGTTTCCTCAATTTGCAGGAAGAATGTGCAGAAAGAACAAGTCTTATGAGAATGGGCTGATGGAGCTGGGGTTGTTTAGCCTGGAGTAAAGGAGGCTCGGGGGGATCTTACCACTCTCTTCAACTTCCTGAAAGGATATAGCAAGGTGGGGGGTTCAGTCTCTCTTCCCAAGTAAAAAGCAGTAAGGAAATGGCTTCAAGTTGTACCAGTGGAGTTTCAGATTGGATATTGGGAAAAATTTCTTCCCCAAAAAGGTTGTTAACTGTTGGCACAGGCTGCTTAGGGAAGTGGTTGAGTCACCAATCCTGAAGGTATTTAAGACTTGCAGATGTGGTGCTTAGGGACATGGTTTAGTGCAGGACAGGGCAATGTTAGATTTATGGTTGGACTCAATTTTAAAGTTCTTTTCCAATCTGAACAATTCAATGATTCTATAACACTCTTGGAGGGTGTTACAGACCCTGCATTTGATCATAAGTCTTTCCAGTGAGAATGAGACAAGCTCCTCTGGAACATCACTCACTATTTGTTTCTTGCCCTTTCCAATGATGAATTCTGGTACAAAAGTAGGATATCATCAGCAGGTCTTACAAGTCATTCCCACCTTTTACAGTTACCTATTTTTAAATAATTTTCTTTCCTTTTTAAAGTCTCAAATTGCCAAATTCCCAATGGGATAAGCATCTCTATGTAGACCATCAATCCAGCCCTCACATTACTTTTGTGGAAAAGCTCTTCCTCTGCTTTCAACCAATCTATTATTTTAATAATATTCAAGCACTTCTGATAAACATTTAATAGGATAAACATTAAAGCCCTTCCAAACCTCTTACAAAGTTATTCTATCTTACATTACATATAATCAGTACCTTAGAAACTTGTTTGTGCACAGCACAGCAAATATTCATCTCTACAACTCTATGTACAATGCAGACACAGCTGCAAAACAGGTCCAAAAGAAAAAAAAAAAAGAAAAAGTGGAAAACCATCTGAATACTGTTTTCTGTTTAACCAACAGACAGTGGAAATTTTCAACTCCAAGATTTCTGGAAAGATTCAAATACAGCTGTAACTTCAACCAGAAGACACAAAACTGTCAACTGAGTATACAGCCAAAAATCCTATTTAAAAAGGTAAAAAAATTCAATAGACCTCTAGGCCTCCTTCATCTGCACCAGGATTAAGCTAAGATTTCCGTCTTCTTTCTTTCTACTTCTGTGCTTATAAAAATGTGTTTTCTGGAGAACATGCACTTAGCATTGTCTTCCAAATCATAGCCTGTTTTACCACTGTGTAGGACCTTGATAATGCCAACTCTTCCCTCACCTTTTTATCAGAGGTAATAAGTTTAAAGGCTTCTGTCACTTGCTGCACTGTAGCACCACCACCAACATCAAGGAAGTTTGCTGGAGTTCCGCCGTGAAGTTTAATTATATCCATTGTGGCCATAGCTAAACCAGCACCATTGACTATATGAGAATAAAGATAACATTTAGGAATTCAGTTTATAAATTCATTAGGTCATTTAAAATTCATTAAATAGTACATACCTAAGCAGCCTATGTTTCCATCCAATCCTATATAGTTGAGATCTGCTTTTGCAGCATCCTTATCTCTTTGGTCTTCCTGTGTCCAATCCTGCATATCAAAAATCTTCTTCTGACGAAAGGCTGAATTGCTATCGAAGTTTATCTTCGCATCCATACACATCACTAAAAGAGAAAAAAGCCATTACTAACCATCATTTAATATTAAAATAACAACTCAAGTGCTACATGGATGTGTTAAAAGTATGTTAAGTCCAACTTGGCAGCTAGGTCATGCAGTCCAAACACAAAGTTTTGCTAAAAAGACACACTTTGCACTGCCAAAAATACAAGCTTCTCTTCAGTTTCCCCATATAATCAGTTATGCACAAAAAGGGAAGGTAACTATTTGAGACACTCTAAACCCAAAAGAGCTTACAACAAGCTGTTTGGTAAGTCTGGGCAAATTATGCTTTCTCAGATCACACTGCAGCCTGAAAAAGAGTGGGGGAATGCACCACCACAAGTAATTAGCATAAAATTATTCCCTACAGAAGGTCTCTGGTTTGAGGGGTTTTAATCCATCTTAGCTTTTGCTTTTAGAATAAATATATATAATATTTATGCATGAATGTAAGCACACAGAAACACAATGAAAAAGCATCTGAGTTGTAAGAGAAGGTGTCAGGAAAAAACACACAGACGTAAATTTACTTAGATTTAACAAGTGGAAAACCTACGGTATTCTTTACATCAGAACTAAGTTTCTGTCTGTACAAACATATCACTTCATTTCTATCCCCCAGTGCAAATTATAAAAAAATGACAAGACAACACAAGAAATAGATGGGAGAGACTGTTCTATACTGGTCATTTAAGCACTATTAAAAAAAAAAACACAAGAAAACCACCCTAGTAACAGTGTAACAGCAATTAAGCACTTTGATGAAAGAGCTACATTTTCATGTTTAAATTTCAAACTGTTGTATCTGGATTCAAGTACAAATACTCTCTACTGCCTTATTTTTTGTAGAGGGGAATTGGCTGTGATTGAACATTAAATAACTATTCTGCAATTGAATATGCTAAAAACCTGATAAACATCAAGAAATTACTTAAACCCCTATAGTCTTTCAATATATCACATTCCATCAGTTGTTCTAATGCTTGAGTCATAAAGGCAGGAGGTTTCTAGAAGGTGCTACCATTCCGTTACCTTTACAGTACCAATTTTGGACACATGAGATGGCTCTCAAGTTTCAGTTCATGAATTTTGAAAAGACCTGATTTCCAAGAATGCTTTATCCTGGGTAGATGTGCTCTTTGTAAAAAAAATTCAAAATTAAAGAAGGAAGTTACTTAAACTTAAGATCCTACTTAGCAATTAATAGCAGATTTCTACTATACTTAGACTCTCAAATTTATATGCTTTATTAAATTTGTTTTTCAACACACCCTGTTAATATTCACTCCTCTTGCTGCATACAGCTGAAGTTTTAGCAGTGCAAAGCAACCAAGACTTACAAAAATGTCAAGGTGTTACATTAAGAGTATGAATAAGAAATATTACCAACTCCTGATGCATCTTCCACCATAGGATTTATTTCTATCATGGTAGCATCATATTTCAGAAAGAGATTGTACAATTTGATCATATTTTCAGCTGCTTCATCCACCAGATTAGGAGGAAATCCCATTTTCTGGGCAAGCTGAAAGTAAAAGAATGGTTATTGGTTAAGTCATGTTAGAGGTGTCTCAATTTAGCTATTATTGCAGTGTCAACTGAATTCGTCCTGTCTACCTGGGGGGAAAAAAAAAGGTAACTCTTAGGTTTGAGCAGATTGTTTTCGATACAGAACACTGCACTTATCATAAAAAAGAGCTAATAAAAATTTATCATTATATGCCTTTACACAGCTGTATAAAAGATAAAGTACTGCACGCAGTTGGATTTATATTGATTTACCTCGAAATACTTAAATATCTAATTCAAATCTGTTTCAAACAAGGGCTTAAGGCAACTCAGCAGGTTGAATGTGCACACCCTTTCCAAATGTTAGAAGCAACCCTCCCATCCTCAGTAATGTGTACTTTCCCACATTAACAATTACCCTAACAGCTTGTTCCTTTTTTATGCCTTCTACTATGTCAATGGGCTCCTTAATTATCGCCTCTGGATTCTCTGCAGCAACATCTTCAATATTAACACCGCCCTGAGAACTGCCTATCAGCACAGGACCCTAGAACAAAAAGGAAAAAAAAAAGCATAAGGAATTTTATACCACACAACTGAAACTTAGTTCATCCCATAAGATACCTCACAGCAATAAAACCCTTTTTGTTGGAAATTTTTTTATTTGGGCATTTTTCTTGCATGCTCTGAAGAGAATGTTACTATCTACTCAATATATCCATATAAAATCGCTTAATAATACTTTCCAAATGTTAAGGTATATGTTAGGTCTACTTTAACAAGGAAAAATTTCCTTTGTAAAGCAGCAGCAGAGCAATTAACACAGACATACCAGTTTTAAATTTTGACAGAAAGGTTCAGCTTCATAATCACACACATGCTATCTTTTAGGTTGTCACTAAAGAAAGAACCACCCTCTCCATTCACCCCTACACAAACTCAGATCATTTATTTATTAAATTCTCCAAGTACAAATGGAGGTCTGCAGAACTTAGTGATAAATTACTGCAAACTATACCTACTCAGTAGGAACTATAGCCTTCACTGAAAGTAAATCACAGCAAAACAAAGCAGCACTCAATTATCCCTTAATAACTGAAATTAAGAAACCAGCATTGATAGCATTTGCAGCTGAGTTTGTTCTGTTTTTTTTAAAAGCTGTCTAAATCTCAACAAAAAAATCAAGGACTCACTCCCATGGAACCTAAAAATCTCTCCTCCAGTTCACAGTAAAGACATATTTGGATCCCCTCAACCAACCTTCCCATATGACCACCCATGCATGGATTGTGACCATGGATGTACTGAGGCAGCATTTCCTATCAGCAGAACTCTTAAACAGCCTTGTAACTGTTGACAATTAATTATAGAAAATGTGACCCTGGTTCAGAGAACATGCTCAATAACCACACCACTCCCCTCCCATTACTATCCTTTCAAATGGAAATATATAGCTCGCAAATCATCCTGCATCTAATAGCAAGGTTCAACTCAATGAATACTTTTGGATATTCTTATCCTGAACTGTCAGTAAGCTACAAACTGATCATAAAATAACTCACTGTTCCATAGAATTGACCAAAGTGAACAGTTTTGCTTAAAACACAAATCCCTGTTGGTGAATAATATCCAAGTCATAAAGTTCCAGTTTCAGCTGACTATTTTAATCATTTTTCCCCTCCTTAAAGAGGTTTGCCGCAACATCAGGAATAAACACTGTGTGCTATTCAGCCCTCACACTTCCTTCTTTTGAAAGGCATTTCCTCATCCTAAGCATCCTTTACAAGTTACAGTAATTACCATCACATCTGAAAACATGACTTGTAAAGTCAGCAGTAAAAACAAAGCACATCCCTATCAAAAGGCAACAACCCACACAGCATGCTCAATATATGCTAATAAGATGTATCTTTTATACAAGAGCAAGTCATGAAAACATGTTTCCCTTCTTTATAAAATTTGGTTAAATCAGTTACAGTAAATTTTATTTCCATAAGCATCCTTGCTTATTGCTTACACAGTTTTAAGAGTCTAAAATCCATTCATTTAAAGCATTTTAATGCCACCTTGTGGTGTGTACAGTAACATTTGAATCTTCCCTGCTCTATTACAGCACACATCACAATGGAGGTACCCAAATCATGTAATTCAACACAGCTGATACTTTCCTATCAAAAACAACTACAGAGGAAGAAAGAGAAACGAATACAATATTTAATTCCTAAAACTGCTACCAAAAAAAAAGCAAGACTAGTTTTCTCATTGCTCCATAGAAAACTATTTCATGCCTACGCCAGAGATACTCCTCTAATTTCCAAAACCAGTGCCTCTGCAAACTCCTAAGTATCTGAACAGACCAAATCCAGTTTTTCTGAGCTTCAGAAAATAAATTTCCAAGATCTGTTTTACCCTGGCTTCACTGACGTTATTTAGCAATTCATGTTCTATGCTCCCAATAGAACGCGTCTGTCAGAAAACACTGACACATTTCAGCAACTACATTTGAATTGTAGCCTAAAAAACTACATACCCACACATACAGCCCATACATGCAGAAAAGACTGGCTTTCATTTTCCTAAAAGCTCTGAAGACAGACATCTAGGCCCAAATCTTCTTACCCATTCCAGAAGAGCATTAGCATAAGAAAGCTACCAGCACTCTCAAAATAGAGGGACACACCAGTGCACCTCTAGGAACCTTCACACATTGGAGAAAAAGGATGTTTGATTTACGCAGGACCATTTGTTCTTCCACACTACTTATACTTATCTTATTTCCGACACTCAAAAATAGGGTGTACATGTACATGCACACATATAGCTGTATTTTTAAACTAAATTATATAATCTGGTAGGCAAATGCAAATTAAAACCAAAATTAAAATTACCCCCTTATTCTACCCATCTTCCCTTTGGCCATGTGACTCTGAACTTCAGTTGGGGCTACCAATACTAATTTATTATTCTATAAATTTAAATTGCAGCATTACATCTTTAAAGCATTTAAAAACAAAGGCAATCCTATAGTCAGATACACTAGATAACAAAGTTTAGCTTGTGTACTTCTGATTTTCAAAAGCAAGTACACAATACAGTAAACAGTTCTGTTGATTTTTTTAAAATTCAGTTGTAACAAGTTAATTAGCTTACTGCTATTTCTAATATTACTCACTTGAAAAGACCTTTCCATTGTTATTGCAAAATAGTATTCTCTCCTGGGATATCTGCGCTCACAGATAAATACTTGATTGCATATCCTGCCCTTCTCTCCTGTCTGCTTGGTAAACAACTTCTTTCCAATCATTTGGGAGGAGATATCTTTTGCTTCTTCTGGACTAGAATAAAAGAAGCTCAAAATGTGACAAAGAAGCTGCTGTAAAAACAGAAGTAGCATTAAAAAAGTCTTATCTAATTTTTGTTATTTTAAAGTTAATAATTAAAACACCTGTTTTAAGGAAAGCAATAAATTCAATCCATACTATGAAACACTGAAGTTTTTCCGCTTGGTTGAATAATTTAGAAAGAACTTACGAAAAAACTATTTTCACTCCTCCTTTGAGGCCACCTTCAAATGTTCCTTTTCCTCTACCACCAGCTAAAACCTGCGCTTTTACCACAAGATCCTTTGAACCTAGAACGAAAGAAAACCCAAAGATTTGTCATCTGTGGCTACTAAAACAAATTGCTTTAGATAGAATAACAAAGGTTGCTTTCATTTTATGCCCCCCTTCTCCACGCCCACCATTCACAGCACAAACATGTGAATTGAAGACTACATCGTAACTCATACAGATTATTCCATAAATCTCAAATAATCCACAAATTGCAGCTTTAGGCTGTTCTGTGAACAAACCTTGGTGAGTTAGTATCCAAAAAAACTAGTGCTCTGATACATCTTTAACACATGTTGGAGTCACAGATGATTAAACACCCAGTAAGAAATACTTAGCACCTCACAGATTATTAACAAGATGAAACTGAGTATCTGACACATCATAATGCAAGACTTTCCTCAGTCAACTACAAATACCCTGTTTCTGTAAGCACTACCTTCCCAGCAATGATATGTAACTATAGCACTTACCCAAGCCATCTTGCCAAGTCCACTCTGGCTTCCATCCAGCAGAGCACTAATGCATAAGCTTGAGCGCTTTGCAGAAGTCAGAGGCCTAAACAAACCCACTAGTTTTCCCAGAGTAGGCAAAGTAAGCCTTTTAGTTGGCTTTAGCTGTTAAAAAATCCTTTACAAAATATTCTTCTTAGTAGGGGAGATTGGGCATTTGGGTTTAAAAAGTAAAGCGTGACAATATAATGAAAATTAACTGGGACATTCTGAATTGTCACTGAAAGACAAAAAAGCAAAGAAAAAGACTTCATCAAGTCATTTAGGGTGATAAAGGAGAAAACTTGAAGTCCTGAGTTATTATTCAAGTTCACTTACACAGAGTACAGACAGCAGCTAGACTGCAAGATGTAAAGAACTGCCCCACTCACATTTTTTCAGCATGTCCCATCTTTTCTCATGCCACCATTAGCTGAGCCACTCTGATCTTTCCAAGCAAAAAAAGAACTTGCTGTTCCCTTGGATGTTAAAAGGGAACCATTGAAATGCCTAAAAAAAATTACAGCACTCAAGCAAAAGTAGCCACTACACATACTGAGGAAGGTTATGACAAACACAAAAGTTGTGTTGATTCCTATTTTGACCTGTGTCCTGCCCAGACAGGTGAAACTAAATTCAAACAGTATCACAAGCTAGAGTAGCTGCAAGCGGAAGACTCTAGTTATTCCTCCCAATTAGCTACCTGTTGATTTTACTTCTTGAATGTCTACCTAACAACAGACCTCTGAATTCACACATGATTTTAAAGTTATTTTGCGTAAGAAGCATGGATGTTATAAACACACAAATATATGGTGATTTACTACAGTCTATGATTCTAATACTTAATTCAGTTCCTGAAGATAACTATTTTTTACTGGCAATCAAGTTAACATACTTTATAGAAGTCACACAAGACAACTTCCATGCAATTACTTCAAGTACAAAACTTGTTTTACATTTTCAACACTAAGTCCAGAAGGTAAAAAGCTGCTACTACAGAGAAGTTTTTGAAAAGCCATGAAGTTCACCCACAGGCATCTTCTTTGTAGCAATTATTACTCCTAGCTACAAACACTAGAATCTGAACAAGTCAAAATGAGATCCCAACTAAAGCTCTGGTAAGATCTCAGCTGGAACATCATATTTAGCTCTGGGCATAAAAGTAAATTGGTTACTAAGATGATCACTGAAATTAAGAGATTCCCTTACAAGAAATGACCTTAGCTAATCCTTAAATCTACCAAAGGAGAAACAAGCTACAGGCAAATGCACAGATCTCAGAACAAGCATTTGGTAAGCGTCACATTTCCATGTTAATGGCAGTCAGTCCTAAAAGCACATGTTTGTAAAATAGCCTGAAAAAATCAGGGAATGCTTAGAAAATTAAGAGTAGATACCAATGAGAATAGGTTTCTGAAATCAGAAGTCTGACTTAGCATTTATCTGTTCAGTACAACAAAAATCTATACATTACTAACCCTACAGGTTTCACTTTCACCAATCATTTATTAACTAGACAGTGAAAGAGTTATAGTCAGTAAAGAAAACGATTTTCACTTCTATCATTACTAATATTTATTTATTGGAAGGAATAATTTCTGATTCTATAACCTACGCTTTCAAACTGGGAGATAGATCGATGCATGCAGGCAAGCGGAAAGACACACATGTAAAATATAATCTTCTAATAAGGTTATTAAGAGGCAAGAAGGGTCATTGCTCCATTGTACCTCTGAAGTTTTCTGTGCAAGTGGAAAGTCCAAGGATTATGGCAGACAGGCCTTATTAAAATGTTCTGCTTTACAAGTTTCCATTTTGACTTTTGTCAAATCACATTAATTGCCACTTCTCTGCCCTGTACTAACCGTAGCAGCAGCACGGCTTTCCACATATTTAGACACCTTCAGAATAACCATGCAAGCCTAATCTATTCTGACAAGACAGACAACAGTAAAAGACAGTGACAGGTTAGTAACATAAGTGTCAATCAAGTTCCCAACTACCGTTCAATTGCAAACTTATCCTGGGAGAGACAGAGACCTGTAACTTTTGCCTCAGTCTGTATTTCAGAGTTCTTGTACCAGAAAAGGTAACCCTCCGTTTTTAACACAAGGTAATTTTTTCTTGTTGCATGGATACAGTAAAAACTAAGCTTAAACAATATAACTGGATTTACTGGCACTAGGAGGAGAAAGGATGGGCTTGTAACTAACAACAGAAGTGTTAACATAAATAATACGCTGACCCTAATTCTGTCAACAGAGCGGAGAATCTCTTCAGAGTGCATTGTCTGCATTTCATTGGTAAGTATAGTTATTGGGATTTTTTCAGCACTTTTGAGTGTTAGAAGACTCATTGCATGCAAATCAAAAGTATAACTAGTGAAATAATTATGTGCCAGGAATCACCATTTCATCCTTTCACTGAAAGGACCACACCAGTCATGGGACTGAACAAGATCTTTTGCTATTACAAAATATTTTCTACACAAATACTTCCTGATATTAATCAACTGCATCAAGTTCGTCATCAGCTCACAAGACAGGTTTGGTTTTGGCAACAGCTTAAGTCAAGCAATTAAAATACAGGGGTCAAAATCTGAATGTGCTGGTTAGACAAGTTTATTTTCATTAGTGAATTATCATCAACAATATGTTTTGATATTTAATTTCAAACGAATGAAGTGCTACAGAAGAAAGCAAAGGCTGAAGCAAAATGTAAGATTCAGATGCCAAAAAAATAACATTTGCCAGAATGTAAGTAGATGTTTGGTTTCTAAACTACTACTGCTGGTTATCTAGAGATTTTGACCAAGTAAGTAGGAACATAGTTGCACGATTTTTTCAACACCTGAGGAATTTCTGCTTAAGTTTGCCACCTTAGATCATCATCCATGTCCTAGAGCAACTGAATAAATGCTCTGGAGTTTCAGACAACCTAAAAGACATCAGGTAACATAGGCAGATAATTGACCAACAAGGAAAACTGATAATGGCAAAATAACCAAAAAATACTAGAAACAAAAGTATGTCAGACATTAATTTTCACTATGACATACAATAGAAAACCCCCAATAATTAAATCAGACAGCCAAGGAGGGTATGGATACACTAAGAAGAAAACCATCCTAGCTTTTTGCCACAGTGCCTGGAATATTTCTTTTGAAGAGGTAATAAAGAAAAAACTAGCACATTACCTAAGAAAATAATTGCACACATTGTACTAAACTTTGATTTCTGACTAAATCAAGCCTGAAATCAAAAATTCTATTTATAAATCTACCCAAGTTTATACATTACTTGTGAGTTTTTTTAACACATACAGCTGTATGCTTAAGCAACAAATGGAAAAATAAATAACACTGCAAAGTACTTTAAAAGTTTTAGAAACATTGAAAAGAATTTAAAAGGTCTGAAAAAGACCATCTATTAATCACAGGACTGTCACGAGGAATACAGCCAAACCAATTAGTGGAGTCATTCTGTAGAAGACATACCAAAACAGAACATTCTCTATAAACCCCACAGACATGGTGCTGCAGTAGACTTCTAAAACAGTAAAAGTAGCAGACTCAGTTCCAGGAGCTTACAGTCTCCTTTCAAGAACTCTGATGTAGAAAGGTGAAATGTTTTGCACTCAGTCTCTCAATGCCTCCTATCTTGTACAGTTTTATATTTTACTAAAATATGAAAGTCTGCCATGCACATACAGCTGTGGGATTTACTACCTGAAAACCCAACAAAACCACCAGAACACAAAAGCTGATTCTATATCTTAGTGTCTTAAAAAGTCTTACTTCTCAATCGTCATGAATAGATACATATGCTATAAAAAACCCCAGACTTCGCTTCAAGTATAGAATATGTCACTGCCTTCCACACACCTGTTACCAAAGGAAGGTGTCAGGAAGAATCAAAACTTGAGTTACAACAATACATAGCACCTATGGAAGTGTGTCTTTAACAAACAGCAACATTCTTCATTTCAAATAGTGTGTTCTGCTGAGCTATCTGTTATCACAGTGATCAAGCCTCTGTTCACTAAATAGTCTTTAGGTTCATTAGTCATGGGCTTGACAACAAACACATATCAGCTTCTCAATCAGCACTGGTCACAGTGCTAGCTGGAACGCATGCATGGCTAAGAGCAAACCATAAACTTAAAGGCAATCAAGTCATGCTGCAGTCTCTTATCAATGCTTTGGAACAGAGCTTGGCTCATTTTTTTCAAAATTTAAGTGAGATGCTCATGTAACACTGATTTAGCTACAGTCACTGCTGAACTATGATTATCTCCATTAACAAGAAGTTAGCGTTTGCTATACATTGGGACAAAAAGTTACCCATTTCTAAGTGAAGTATTTGCAAAAGGGAAGAAATCCAATGCCAAACTCAACCTTTAGTCAGAAATCTCCTCTGTGTAAATCTACCAGGAACATGTGGATTAGCACAAGGGAAAGAGAGCAAAGAGTACTACCAACTGTCTTTGTAATGGTTTAGACAAATAAAAATTTGATAAAACAGTTTAGCATATAAAAAGAAACAAAAAATAATTTCATACCTACTGGCAACTACTCCTACACAACAAAAATAAACAATGAGCAGGTGGACCAAAAAAAATTTTTTTTCATTCTGACAGAGATTGCTTTGGTTTGGTTTGTGTTTTGTTGATTTTTTTAAGTACTAAAGAAAACTAGCAGGTAAATGCCTACAAAAACAAAGAAATCCAAAACACTGGAGCAAAGAAAAATATTTCACCACTCAGAACGAGTTCTGGACGTGTTTGAGCAATGCCTCAAAACCTCAAGCTCCTTCAGTGTGTGTTGTCCTTTTGGGAAGTTGTCCCTTTCTCATCTCAAGTACTAAAGAAAGCCAGTAACATCAAATACACACTGACTTCAACAAAGTATTTGGCTGACAACCAGAAGCCCTGAATTCCTTTACTAAAGGATGCCAACTCATACACATCACAACTTCATTCTTCTGATCCCCAAGAAATTGCCCAGAGTCCCATGCTCCAGATAACAGGCATACCTATGACATCAAGGGGATGACATGGAGCTATAAACCAGCAGCCAGACATACCCACACTGCTGTAGAAGCCCTCTCTGAACAAGAACAAAACAAACGAATCCTGGCCGACAAGTTTCCAGGCTGTTGATTAAAGCACCATAGACAAAGGCTCTCTCATTTTCCTCCAGCAATACCTGTACAGATATTAAAGCAGAGCAAAAGGCTATGCCTGATGTGCAAAGTTTTGATCATGCTACAAGCTTGCCCTTAACAAAAAGCAAGGTTCTGAAATATAAACCATTCTCAGAAGTATTTTAGCAACTTACTTTCATATTAATGAAATTATTATAATTTTGTATCATTTACTCTCTAATGGAAGCAAGATAAAGAAGGCATGCAGACAATACTTGAATTTCTGGGATATCATGTCTGAAGGAAAAGCAGTTTTTCAATTCTTTTCTATGCTACAAAGCAGCATAACTTGCTCTAGATGAAAAATTATCTTTTTTTTCAGATCTAATTTCCCACAAATCTACATATGAAACTGAAATGAATACAACAAAACCTATAACCTCAGGATTCATTACAAATGTATCCATTTGGAGATGAATAGAGATTTGAGTATTTGCATAGGACAACCAATGTCCTTCATTAAAACTTATGAGATAAGCCTACTGTTTTTCCAGGGTGGAAAAAAAAAATCCCAAACAAACTAAGGAAAACCTCCAAACGAACGAATCAACCAACCAATCCCCCCCACACCTATTAATGCCTGACACAACAGAAGATGACTTTCACATTACATCCAAATTAAACAGAAAGATTTTACTAGGACACACAGCAGGTAGGGTGGCAAATTAATAGGCAGAGTAAAATCAAAAATTAAAGCTCAGTTTTAAATTAAGTATTTAAGCACCAGGCAAATGAGATTGGATACTTTTTCATCAACAAGCCAGGAATTTAGCATATAACTACAAGCCATTGAAGTCCTCCCCTCCTGTAAGAAGTAGCTGCATTCTGCCAGAAAAGCACACTCACAAAGGAATAGGATTTTATTCTTCTTTTGTAGCCTAAAGATAAGTATGGTTTCCATCTTCTGTTCTATATAAGATCTTGCCACCACCACTGAAGTTCTTCACACAAGACTTCCTCTAACCTCGCTGAAAGTAGAAAGAAATCCAGGATTTGCCCAAAGTAGAGTCTATTACTCATCACAAAGAAGTTTAAGTAATTATATCAGTCTAAGCTAATACAATTTATACCTGACCTATTCCTTCTTAACAAGAAGGTTGCTTCACAGGGAAGGCTCTCTTAAAAAGAAGGTATATTCAGAACTCCAAGCAATGTCTTACCAAGAAAGAAAGAAAAAGTAGCTACACCTTGTATCAATCCCATGCCTATTTGTACATGTTCTCTTTAATATTATACCTATTTCTTTTGCTATTTTGTAAGCTTCATCTGGTGTATTGGCAACCACTCCATGTGGAACCGTAATGCCAGCCTCCTTCAACAGTCCCATGCTCAGGTATTCATGGAGTGATAGCCTCCTCTGTTGCTGCTGTTGCACCTGAAACCCATGATTATTGAGTATTCCTGGACTTCCAGCAAGTACCTGAAGGAAAAGAATAAAAAGAAAAATAAAAAAATAAAAAGAAGAACATGACTATCATAAAAAACTGCCCTCTTTGTTTAGGTTAAAAAAAGTCTACATATTAAATAAGTATACGTTAATGTACCAATGCAAACACCTGAACACTTAATCCTACCCTACCACATTAGTCATTCATATCAAGTCTGGTATTTGATCTTGTGAGGTTTTATTGGGTAGGGGCAAAGAGCCGGTAAAGCTGCTAGCACCAACAAGGACTGCCAGGGTTAAAAATCCCTTCAGTATTTAGTTAGCATTTAAGTACTTTGACAAAACATCTGTAAGGAAAAGAACCTCAAGGAATTTTTAAGCACTCTGTAACACAGAAATTAACAACAAAAGCAAAAAATGTTCGCAGCATTTTTTATACTTCTATATGTGAACAAGACCTTAATTTTATATACATACAAAGCAGGAAACCTAGTGAATTCACCTAATCCATGAACAGAGATGAGCACCAACATATTCATGGTAAAAAGCCTACGAAAGAAACTTAGATACAAAACAAACTTTTACTTTTTTTTTTTCTTTTAGTATGCACCATTGGCACAAATACTGCAAAAATCAGCCTGTATTAGGAAGTCTCTAACAAGCCAGATCTTTAGGGTTTCATTTCACTTCAAATAAAGGAAGCAAGCAGACGACACATGAGCTTTACTACAGCATTCCAAGCCAGCAATCGACAGGGCCCAAGTAGCCTCCAAAGGATTCCTTCTCCAAGCAGGAGGCCCTTCCCTTGGCATGACCCCAAGGGAGAGGCGCTGAGTGGACCCGTCGGCCCCGGGAGGCTGCGTGTAACACGAGAGGGGCACTCACGGCGACCTTCCCCGGTACGTGGCAGGAGGAGAAAGTCGCAGCGAGCGTCACACACCCTGTCACAACACCGCAGCCTCCCAAGCTCCTTCGTGTCACCGCTCCCCAGGGGTGCCAGAGGCAAAAACAAGCCCGCACCCCCGAATGGCATTCACAGCAACCAAGAGCAGAGGCTGGCGAGGTGCGAGCTGGAAGAAGAGTTTAACTGGCACAGCCCGACCCCTCCTAAGAGCAAGGTGACGGCGGAGGTGGAAACACTGGGATTTCCAAGCAAGATAGGGCAGGGGGGCGCTGAAAAGAAAGGAAAAGGGAACCACGCCAGGAAGACCTGTCACAAGCAACAACAGCGGCTGCGGGGGCCGCACGCCGAAGGACAGCACAGAGCTGCCAGCCCCGCCGCAGGGCAGGGCAGGACGGAGGAGACAGTGCGATGAGACGGACGCTCCTCTCGCCGGCGCTCCGAAGGGAGCGACCCCGACCGCGACCCCAGCCGCTCCGGCCCCNGAGGCCGCCATGGCCGAGCCCCTTCGCCCTCGGGTGCCCCTGGCAGCGCGCACGCGCCGCTCGCGGGCCGGGGCGGGGCGGGGCACGAGGCCGCGGGGCGGGGCAGGAAGCGCTCGGGCGGCTCCGCCCCCGCGGAGACACCGCCCGGCGGCGGGGAGGAGCGGCCCTGAGGGACCGGGGCCGGCCTCTCGATTTTTCAACCGTTTTGGGGTTAATAAAGGTGTTTTTTAGCTCTCAAGGTTCCTAAATAGGGTTGTACTCCACCCACACCCTTCTGACCACGTCGGCCCCGGCTGGCACCGCNCGCTCCGGCCCCGCCTCGGCCCCAGCCCAGCCCGCCCCCGCTCCCGAGCGGCCATTACCTTCCCGGCGGCGGAACCCAGCGAGGCGCGGAGGCCGCTGCCCCTCAGCCCGGCCGATACCCGGCTGCAGATCATGGAGGCCGCCATGGCCGAGCCCCTTCGCCCTCGGGTGCCCCTGGCAGCGCGCACGCGCCGCTCGCGGGCCGGGGCGGGGCGGGGCACGAGGCCGCGGGGCGGGGCAGGAAGCGCTCGGGCGGCTCCGCCCCCGCGGAGACACCGCCCGGCGGCGGGGAGGAGCGGCCCTGAGGGACCGGGGCCGGCCTCTCGATTTTTCAACCGTTTTGGGGTTAATAAAGGTGTTTTTTAGCTCTCAAGGTTCCTAAATAGGGTTGTACTCCACCCACACCCTTCTGACCACGTCGGCCCCGGCTGGCACCGCTTGTGTCAAACGGGAGAGGAGGGGCACAGCTCCCTAATGCCACCCTCGCACTCCCTCCCGGTTCAGCTTTAGAATGGAAAAATTTTCAGTATTTTCATTTGTTTCCGTATTTCTGGGTGTTTTCATGCAACAACTCAAACACACCCATTATTTCATAAGACAAGGGGGAACGGTTTTAAAGTGAAAGAGGGCAGATTTGGATGAGGTGTCAGAAGACATTCTGTGCTGTGAGGGTGGCAGGCAGTGGAACAGAGAAGGATCAGGCTCCCCAGAGAAGCTGTGGGTGCCCCATTCCTGGGAATGTTCAAGGCCAGGCTGCATGGGGCTCTGAGCAAACTGGTCTAGTGGAAGGTGTCCCTGCAGGAGGAAGGGAAGGCTGGAATTAGATGATCTTTAAAGGAATAAGATGATCTTTAAGGCCCTTTCCAACCCAAACCATTCTGTGGTTCTACGACTGAACTGAGGACTAGTATTTCTAGGTATTTTTCAGCCCACCTTCCCCTCACCCATCCCAGGCCTCTTCCCCATACCACAGATCTGTTTCTGCATCACACAGCTCCATGCTGCACCTCCCCCTCTGCAATTCAGTGCCTGTACATTTACTTTGGTGGCCTTGACTCAGGTCACTAAGGAACTGAAGCAGGGGACAGGTGTCCCTGCAGAAACTAGTGACCAGACCTTGTGATTCACAAGGAGGTGAAGCTTTTTCCTTTACAACAAAACAGTAATTAGGAAAATAACACTGGCCTGCACAATTGGAACAACAGTGTCCTCTACCAATAATAAGGAAAAATGCAGTTATTTCTGTACATTATGGATATCAAAGCTAGATCTGATATGAAGGAATGCCATGTTGGAGATGTCATTCTTCTGAGTTTTGTAACTTGAATTATCCTATAACTGGACAAGTTGCCTCCTTTTGTTCTGAAACTGAGAATGCATTGTCATAACTTCTCCTTGGGTGAGTATTGCAAAAGATGGAGTCATTCTGATTCAGTTATTTTGCTCCTGGTCCTCTGCTGTCCTGGTGTTATTGTCACCTGCTAGCACTGCCATGAGCTCTGCAGAGTGCTTAGCTCTGCACTTCTGGTTCAAACATGCAAGGTAGGAGTATGTGTCACTGAACCTGTAAGCAGCTGCAAAATTTTGATAGACCATCCAAGATTTCCCACCACAGCTGATAAAATATTTCTTCCTGCCAAGGGAAAGGGAAGAAAAAGCAATTGAACTTTGTGTTCTTTTCTGCCCTCTGTACACACAGTGGTTCTTCACTAGTCACAGGGCCTGCTGCATTGCCATCACAGGACAGTACATGGATGCCATTTCCACGTGAAAAGAAATCTCATAACTCCAGCAGACTCTGCAGAAGGACCTCTGCCCTGGAAAGGATTTGCAAAAAAGTTTACAAGAGGATGTAATGGATCTAGGCAAAACTTTAAACCTTAACTTTAAAAGGCCAAAGCTACTGTTCAGAGATAAGTACTGGCTGCAGGTCAGGAAACCAGACTTACATCCTGACTCAGTTGCTTGCCACTGCAAGAAAATCGGACAACTCTCTCTGGGCTTAAAATTAATCCTTGCCTTAGCAAATGGCTGTAAGACATTCAGAGTACAACTACCACTGTATCATCTTCTCACTAGGGGTGACTTATCCTTCCAGTTTCAAGATGAAGACAGTTTTTACCTCATACATCAAAAGAAGAAACATCACATGGATGACAATATTGAAGGACTTCTAGAAAGATTGAGGCAGTTGCTGCCATTACCTATAGTCGGATATGCAGCTGTATAGAAAGCTTTCATTATCTGGATGATGTATTGTGTGATTTCCTTCTCAGCTGTGGAAACTGGTCTAACTGGGATGCACTGTAAAAATGCCTGGATTTCTGTCTGATCACCAGTGCCATCGTCTGGCTCTGTCAGCACAAGATGGTTGTGAGTACAACTCAAAACCTTAAAAACAATAGTTCTTGGAAATGACACAGTCACCTTTCCACTACTTTGATAGAGAAAAAAAAAAAATAACAATCTTGGCCAAACCCAGGCAAATTCCTAGTGACTCCAGTTAAACTAAGTCAGGATTGTATACGCTCAGCCTAGTTCGATACCTGACCTACAATCACAGAGATTGTGCAAGGAAAGGGGAATGCACTGTAGGATTCTAGTAGACATCCAGAGGTTTTTCTAGATCTCCAGAAATAGATTCCATCCTATTTGAAGTTTAAAATGGTGAGATTTCTTGCTAAAAGAGAAATGTCTTTTATAAACTAAAAATAAGCTTTTTAACACAGGACTGAGGCCATTTCTGAAGCTGTATTTAAAACTATAAAGAAGCAAGGAAAAGATACATTGCAAGTGTGATGGAAGGAGCCAAGATGTTTTAACAGACAAGCGGCTGTTTGAGACCAAATGAAGCATCCTGGAAGGCTCAGGCATTATGGATATGAATTTGTTTTATTATGGATTTATCACATCCACCTCGTGATAATAGTACAATCTGATTTATTTCCCAGACCCTGTAAGCTCCACTGGTTGATATTTGATAGTTGATAAACATTAGAAAAGAGCGTCTTGCCAAGAAGAACATCAGAGTGAGAAAGTCAAAGCTTCTGCCAAGGCCATGAGTTCAGAGCATGGAAAATTTCCAAGAAGAGATTTTTCAGGGGCTGGCTTAAAAAGCATCCCAGTACCTGTAGAGAAAACCACACTGAGCTTTCCAGAACACTCTTAGTTGAAGACAGGAGGGAAGAGCTCACTTTTTTTGGTATGGTAGATAAGCAAACTGGTTTAGCTGATGAACCAGCCAAGGTCAGAGCAAAAAACTGACTTTGAAGCGAAGTGAGAATAATCCTTCAGTGGTGTCTACATTGCCTTACATAGCACATCTTGCACATGGTGAATTCTCTCTGCATTGCTAGTCTGCCGGAGTACCATCATGGTACATCTCTGGACAAACTGAAGTTTGCTACGGGGACCCTCAGGACCATCAACATGGAACTATTCACTGTATGTTTGTTCGCAGTATGAACAGGTTATTCCATCTCTCCTCCCAGTCATACAGAAAAGACAATCCAGGGCCCTTCCCTGCAGGTGCTCCAGTGTCTCTCCTGCAAGGATTCTAACATCTGTCCTGTCAAACAGGCATTTAATGTGTGCAGTCTCAGGTCTGGATGGATGTAGTTTTCTACAGAACACAGTATGAACATTAATCACTAACTTACCATTTCTCCCCACAGAAGACCTGTGAAACACCAGGGAAGGCTGGTAGGTGAAAGGTTCAATGAAAGCAAAAGGATTTGGTTTTCAAAAGTTATCTGTCACATAGCTAAGCTATGGAGCACCTTGCCATGGATGCTACAAATGATGGAAATCTACATGGGGTCAAGAGGAGTTCTTAGCAGGTTTAAAGAAGAGAAACAAGAAGAGGGTTAGTAAATACACAGAAGCCATTTCTGCCTTGAGAAATCACTGAGTCAAAGACGGCTGCAGAACAGTAGTCAAAAACCTTGTCATGATTTCTTGCCTATATTCCAGACATCCATTCTGGACCTCCAGGTACTATCCCAGATGGATTTTTGTCCTAACTAACAGACACTTTTATATTCTTCTGATTCAGGGTCCCCGGGATTGAGTACACCCAGAAGTTTCGTTGAAGCTGAAGCACAATCCATCTTCACCAGCCTATGAGTTGCCCAAGGTCACTAAAGATGTTAATGGTAAAGCTACAAATAAAACAGAATTGTCTCACAACCTTCATTCATGCCAATAACTCAGTTCTGTCTGTACACAGCATAGAAATAATTAACAAGCAATGAAGACAGCACACCTGCAGTACAGCTCTAATTTGTCCTACTGCTCTTGCATACACACACCATTATTTCCTATTATGTAAATGTGATCAGAGGTTATTTACATTTCAACATAAAAGCAATATATCGCACATTGCCTAATTTCCACTAATAATGCCCATGAAGCCATAATGTTACATCAAGCTATGGTTTATGGTAAAAGACAGCCAATTAATGGAAGCATGAGATGTCATGGAAATAAGTCTACTAATATAGAGGTGAGGAAACAGTTAACAATGTTACATTTTCAGTATCAAGGTTCAGGATAACAACCAGCTGCTTGAATGCTAGAGAAGGAAAATCTTCCAAGTTCAAGTTTCAGCCAGGTTGCTGGCAGGACTTTGGTGCCATGCATTGCTGTCATATTCCACCCAGCTTCTGAATGCTAGCTTTGCGATGTAAAATATTTAAATATAATCCTTACATCTTCCAGTTCATACTTCTGCTAAGCAGATGTGAATGTATAGTAAATTCCACAGCCAGGAAACCATGTACATGAAATTCTCAGTAAGATGGATGTTTTCTGATTGTGTAGCTGCTTTAAATAAGCTGTTGTACACTGTGCTTTTCTAACCTGCTTTCCCTATGTGTGGTCTTCTTAAGGAACAGCTGTGTAGTCATTTTAATCTGACATAAATCTGGCCTGTCACTAACATGGTTAGTCCCACCATTCTTCTTCCCAGCTACTCTGACTCACTGCCTCCCTCATTTATGTACCTGAGCTGTAAATTACATCAGGGAACATATCCTGCTGAAAAAGTAATCTCTCTCCCAGTTTGCTGAGTCAGGTTTGGTTTTGTGCTGTGTTTAATCTGATTGAACTCTGTCCCGTCCCCTCCCTGTGCCACCGACAGCACGCTAGAAAAGACATTAATTTAAAAAATGGGGGTTTTTTATCCAGATGAGCTCACACATCCCGTTCATTGCGCAACCACTTCAGTCAATAACAGTGTTAGCATACAGAAAGAGGGGTTGGGCCTGAAAAGTAGCTGCCTCTTTTCCAGGAGCTGCTGGACACATGCTGGTTTAAATATACTGTTTTGACTGTTTGTCTCACAGAAGTATTTTGTCAGATGAAATAAACAAGTTTACAAGTGCATATAAATCCTAATCTTGCAAGCTTTTCAACATACTGCTGTGGCAGAGGATGTGCTTTACTACTTTCTCATTCTTGGTTTATTCCCATACCTTTCTTCAGTGGATGTCTGTTCACTATTAAACTCAGAAAACCAGCCTATATTTACTTCATAATCTGCAAAACCTAGCTGCACAGCCATGTCCTAAATAAATCCTAAAGTAAAACCAAGTAGAACAGATTCGGTCAACAAAATGCTTATTTTCTTACAGTATTCTTTATGTTAATGCTTACAAATATTAGATGAAAAATTTGAAACAAATCTAAAAATCTGAATACAAGGAGGCTTCGAAACCTTAACACAAAAATAGCCATTTTAAAGTTCTGCAAAAGAGCAATACTTTACATCTTTGTTCTGATCAAGAGGATGGTAGAAAGGAAGGGAAAATCTTAGCCTGCTGACAAATAAAAATATGTTGCTTATAAAAATATACTTTTTATACTCTGCATAATGATCTTTATATAATATTTTCATTTAATGGTATGCTGGTAACATGCTGAACAAGCATAATAACCATATGATTTCTTTTTTTAAAATTAAAAATAAATCAGTAGAATGACAGTGGGTCACCCTCAAGACTTGTTACTAAATCCTGTTTGGTAAAGGGTACAGGCAAACAGTGTACATATAAAGTAGAATGTTTTCATAGTTCAGATAAAAAACTTTGTGGTGTTTTAATGTATTGGACCAGAATGAGTTTCATGGGTGGAGTCTTTGATATGGCTTTTTTAAGATCACTCTCTTAAAATCTAAATACAGAAGTGATACAAATGACTGATGTTTCATCTGGAGATTAGGACACTCCAGCTCTACTGGGGAGATATACAAATGAATGAGCTTGGTTTACAAAAAGTCAATTAGTTTGTTATCTTGGCAATTTGCCCAAGATTTTATTATTATGTACTAATGCCAGTAATTCAGGGTCAGGGTATGACATCACAGCTAAGCAGCACAGGCAAACACTGCCAAAGGGCAACCTTACTTGTAGCATGCTCGGCCATTCACTCCTGACATGCCCGTCGTGCCAACACTGGGACCCATCTGATGCTGTACCAAACCAGTTCAGGTAATCAAACCCCAGAAAACTGATCCCAGAAAATATGATTAAGCTTCAGCCAGTTTGACCCTGTGACTTTCTTATGTAAATAAAAATATCTGTACACAGATATTTTAAAACCTTACCGAAAACCCACAAAACCAACCAACCAAGAACAAACAAAAAACCAAAACCAAACAATTTGAAAGGTCTGCAAATAAAAAAAATTTCTGTTGTGATCAATAGGCTGAAAAATGGAAAAATCTGACAAACTCTACAGTTGTTTATAAAGAAAATGAAAGCTTGTATCTTGTATTCGACATATCTCTGTACTTTAAAAAAAAAAAGTGAAAATGAAGGTACATATTTGCTAGCAGAAACTTTTATTTCTTCTTCAACAGTCAGAAACTGTTATTCCACCTCTGGAACTCTGCTCAGCTAAGTTTGTAGCTTCCTTTTTAAATAATTCCAACGTGACACTTCAGAGTCCTCACAGAGCAGAAACTGTGGGCTAACCAAAGAAGGGCCAATTTTTAAGTTCTGAACAAATCTGCAGTCAGAGACCGACTGGCTCCCTGACCTTGAAAAACCGTGTTGTATCTTGTTTTCAGTAACACTTTCCAGGGCTCCATTTGCACAAACACCTTTCAGTTCCGGTGCCCCCACCAGTCGCTGCGCATTCAGAGACAAGGAAGCCCATGCGAACAGGACACAACACCTCTCCCTTCCCAGCCCGCCTGGGAACATCGCCACCTTCCTCTCCACGGACGTCATCACCACGCGCATCGTGCGCGCTCCCGGCACACCGCCCAGGCACGGGCCTCCCAAAACCCGGGCTCCCAAAACCTGATTGGCGGATCCGCCCCCGCCCGCCCGCGGCGGTACAGTCTCGCCGAGCGCCCGGGGGTGCCATGGGCGAGGAGGCGGCGCAGCCCCGGCGGCCCGGGGTCGGCGTGGGGGTGGTGGTCACCAGCGCCGCTCACCCCAACTGCGTCCTCCTGGGCAAGCGGAAAGGCGCGGTGGGCGCCGGCACGTACCAGCTCCCCGGAGGCCACCTGGAGTTCGGGTAGGAGCCCCGCGCCCTCCCTCGCTGCCCTGCCCTTCCCTTGCCCTGCCGTGCCCTGAGTCGGTCGTGCCCTCCTTTGGCTTGCCTTGCCCGCCCTCAGGGAGAGCCTGGCGGAGTGCGCGGCGCGGGAGACGCTGGAGGAGGCGGCGCTGCGGCTGCAGCACGTGCGGTTCGCGTCGGCCGTGAACTCGGTGTGCGCGTCCCGGCGCTACCACTATGTCACCGTGCTCATGAAGGGCGAGGCCGAGCCGGGCGCCGAGCCGCGCAACCTGGAGCCCGACAAGAACGAGGGTGAGCGATCATCTGGTTCCAAGCATCCCGCCATGGGCAGGGAACCTCCCACTAGATCAGGTTGCTCAGGGCTGCATCCAGCCCGGCCTTGAACGCTCCCAGGGATGGGGCATCCACAGCTTCTCTGAGAAACAGAAGAGCTACTCAGGCAAAATTAGTCTGTATGCAACAGAGAACTTTTGTCTGGATTACCAGTTTCTGCATGATACATCCAGACTTGCAGAGGAACGATTGTTGTATCACAGAAACACAGAATACCCTGAGTTGGAAGGGACCCCCAAGCATCATCTAAACCCCATTCCTGGCCCTGCACAGGACAACCCCAGCAATCCCACCTTGTGGCTGAGAAGATTGTCCAAACAGTCCTTGACCTCTGTCAGGCTGCCCTACGGAGCCTGTTCCAGTGCCCAGCCACCCTCTTGGTGAAGAGGCCTTTCCTAACATCCAGCCTAAACCTCCCCTGACACAGCTTCATGCTGTTTCCTTGGGTCCTGTCTTAATTCTATACCCTGATGGTTTTTTTCTTTTCTTTTTTTTTTTTTCCCTGCAGGCTGGGAATGGGTCAAATGGGATGAACTTCCTCCAGCAGATCAACTATTCTGGGCCTTACGCTGTTTAAGAGAGCAAGGTTACAATCCCTTTACAGAAGAGCTTGATCATCTAAAGGGGTACACTGGAAGTCACCAATTAGAGTAAAACCCAATTGTATGTTATGTAACAAACTGAAGGACAGACCTGCTTTTTTTTGTGTAGAAGAAAAAAAATTTAAAGTGCTCACCCTGCCCATGTGAAAATACTCTTTCCCAAAGAAGAAAATGCCAAATGTTTGAGTGCTTTTACCATATTTCACATGACAGTTGTCTCTCATTCCAGATCCATTTCTAGGTCTATTAGTTAACAATTAATGTTTGCTTTTACAGAAAACTCACTGTATTTTATCTAGTTAATCTTTATACTGATGAACAGCCATTTGGAAGTCAGAACTAGCCAGGGTAGCTTTGAAGCAGTTGCAGCAAGATAACTTACTTGTTTAAACCTACTTTCCTGTAGTTATTGGACTGATTTTAAAACTTTGCCTCATCTCTCAGCTTCAGTTATGATGCTACTGTTGTGAAAGAAGTTACATTTAATAGACAATGCCTTTCTCCTCTGCAGACAGCAGTATATACTTGAAAATCAAGAGAGTATTATAAATGTGGAAAGATTATGGTGATTTATTGCAGGAAATGAAAATTCCCTGGCCCTTCTTGCCACTCGCTTTCATAAGAGTTCTGTTTAGAACCTCAGTTACATTGACTTTATCTGCAAAAATGTCTCAGATCTCTGCAGTTGATCTGAATTCATGTTACTGAACTCTTAGAAGGGAGAGATGCCTACTCTAGTAGGTTGACACAAAGAAACTAATCTCATTTATAGGTGTTGCTCCATGGCAAAAGTCACGCTTTTTGGCTAAAAAGAGTCGTCAGTATTAAACAGCACAGATGGGTGTAATTCTGTGTGGCTACTGAGATTTGGTAATATTGTATATTTTCAGTTAGACTGATTAAACAACTGAACGGGTAGTGAATGAAATTACAGTCCCCACCAATACATACAAAACCAAGGAGTTCATACTTTTAATTTTTCTAATCTGAATCTGTAACCAATTTTGATTCTTTTCCAGCTGTAGTCACTCAGATATCAGCAACTGATTTTAGAATATAAATTTTAAATAAATCACTAATTGGCTTATTTTTTTCTTGTCAGGGTTCTTTTAAAGCACAGTTCTTCTGTCTCCTTTAGATATACTCGTACAAAAATGTTTTAAGATGTTTTTAATTTCTTTTGAATAAAACACAGGCACAATACTGAGAGATTAAAATTACCCTAAAATTATGAATTGACTTCTCAGTTCTTAAAAGAAATCAGCTTGAGGGGTTTCAAGCTCTTGCTTACTTGGCACATACATTTTTTTAAAATGGAGATAGCTTTTCCTGCTGAGAAGCAGACAGAGTGATGATCCATAAGGATGTTACTGCCCAGAGCAATCTTCCTGCTTAGTGTTTGAGGTATTAACTACATGCAACTTCCCTTAGGACAGACACCCGTTCTCTGAAGAAAGAAGCAACGTTACACAGCAGTTTTAAAATGGGAAACATCACTGCAAATTCCTTTGCTACTGTACCTTTGTAAAAAGTTTATTTTTGTATTCAAAAGTGGAGATTTGCTTCCTGAAAGCAACCTTATGTACACTGAAAACTATTCCATTCAGCTGTCAGCAAAGAAGCTGTAGGAATAGTTAACAGATGTCCTGCCCATCTGTCACAAAGAATAATGAAGAAAAAAAATTAAATTATTTAGTACAATTTTAAATTTTAGAAGGCATCTAGTTCCTGATGAGAACAGGGGCCACTGTAAAATGGTTTGTCATTCAATAAATACTTTCTTGCCATATTTTGTTAATAGTTATATTCATTCTATCTGTTGTAAATACACAAGTAGACACTGAAATGAGGACACAAACAGTATCTCCATATGTCAGCAATTCTATATCCTAAGTGGACTGATTAAATGACTACAGTGCATTACTGCAACCAGCTGTCAGCAATCCCCAACTTAAATAATTTTGTTTGTGGGTATCACACATTTGTGTTTCCCACCCCTCCAGACTGGTTCTCAGTCAATTTTAGCTGCTAAGACTCAGACCTTTCAACTAAGTCTTCACTTTGATTTTTGGTACTTTTGCTAAATAGGAAAAGCCATTATAAACACATCTAAGCCACTGAATAACGGAACACTCAATTTCATGGTTCACTAAACTGCTTGTAACTGACAGAATTCACCTAAAATGGCATTATAGTTAGCGAGCATTGAGAAACATACTCCTGAATTGTACAGTTTGGAGCACTGATGCAAGGAAACTGATCAGGATGCATCTAATACCCAGAGTTTGATTTTATGCTAAGTGAACACTGGGCAGAGCTGTTGTCTTACCTGTTTCTTAGATGTAATACATTGGTCCCATTTAATCCTTTAATAGAGTAACAAACAATCCAAAGATAGAAGTAGTCATTGCTTCAGTTCCCTCTTATGTCTGGAAACAATCACCCACCTCAGTATTTTAGTTGGTGAATTACATGATACAGCCATAGAAGAGTTTTGGGTAAACTGTAATAGTACACTTCCCTTAAGTATTAATTATCTATTTTTGTATTTCTTTTCAAGAATGTCCTTGTAAATTAGAAGATAAAAGAGACCAGTGAACTGTGTCTCTGTGATGGGTTAAGAGAGGGACATTTAGAAAGCAAATAGTGATCCCATTGTACAAAGCACTAAGAAACTCAATTTTGCAATATTGTGTATGATTCTGACCACACGTTTTAAGGCAAAAACTAATGTGAGCTAGAAAAGGGGTAGGCAAGATTAACTAGGATGACTGAAACAGAGCACGTGTATTGGGATTAATGTGAATTAAATAGGAAAGACATTGGAGGTAAATACCTAAGAGGAAAACATGCTACTGAATAAAGGTTAATATAGATATTATATATATAAAATATATAATATATATTATATATATATGTATATATATATAAAAGAATAACTAGACTGTGAAAGAGGTGATAGTTTAATAACTGAAAATATTTCTAAAAGAAACATCTGAGACAAATCCAAATTCCCCATTTCTCTTAAAATAACCCCACTGCCCCATATTACGTGGTTGAACCTGAGTGGTCCTTTTCCTTTCTACATCCTTATGGGATTAGTACGTATTTTGATCATAGGTGGCAGCATTACTGGCAGCAATGTTTGAAAGATTACTTGAGCAAAGGAGGAATTACCTGATGCATCAGATACTTCCTGTGAGGAATCTACAAAATGGAAAAGCAAAAAGAATTATGATCTGTAATGCAGGAAGCCTTGCAGGACAGAAACCTGCAACTGCCAGGAGCAACAGGTCACAGTTTTGTAATTTTATCAGAGGGTTACTTAAGAGAAAAGCTGCTGTCATAAAACAACTCCTTACACAAAACAGAACAAGGAAAGGAAAGACAACGGAAGTGCCTTTGGAAAGACAAAACAACATTGCAGCTGATGCAGGAAATGCAACTGCCGAAGTAAGCAAATCAGCAGTTTAAAATAACTGGAAAAATTATAAATGACAAGAATAAAAAAATCCATGAGCACTTTGATCTGAAAGGAGCTGAACCTGCAGCATGGCCCAAAGCGTGTCACCTCCAGGTTCCCAGGATGCTTAACCAAGTATTGGTACAGCCTCATGGGTGGGCACTCTCTGCCTCAGGGTCTATGTATGTACCTGGGAGGGCTCACCTGAAAAGGAAGGACAGGCTTTCCATTTCTGACTCTTCCTCTAATGCTGACTGGGCATTTTGCAAATGGGTAAATGGAGTACAAACTTCAGTCAGAATTCAACCATATACTGGGATAAAATGTGCTGAGTATTGAAGTTACATGGCAATTGATCTAAGATTCAAATTTGGAAAATTAAAGTTAGATCAAAGCTGAGTTTATTTATGACAAATCATTCATTATATATTACAATAATTACAAACTCTTTTATTACACATTATTGCCATATTTTTGTTCTTGATACAGAGATGATCAAGAACATGGATTTAGGCAGTAACAAAAAAAGATACTAAAATTACAAACTTCATGTCTTGTTTCTGTGGCATAGAAAAGGCTATCATCAAAAGAGTAAAGTTACTAACAAACATACAAGGAGATTCCCCTTACACCTTTTTTCCCAGGAACTTTTGTCATCTAATGTATAGTAAATACATATACATATATTTATATATATACACATCTCTTGCAAGCATACATTCGCACAATCACTGAAAATCCGGCATCTCTCCCCCAGCAGACAGCTCCCAGTCATTTTGAGTATCTAATTGGAAAAGAAAATCTACAGTCTATGGTCTTAAATTTGTCACCCTATTTCTGAGCCAGGTGTTATCTTCTCCCTACACAGGGCTGCTGGTCTAACAAAAGGATACTGCAGTTTGTGACAAACAGCATCTAACCTACCTTCACCACAGGAAAGGTCTACTAGGGATACTGTCCCACTTGTACCTAGTCTGAGTCACTGCTGCTGCTTGAGGAGTCTGTTGACATAACTTCTACATCATCTTCATTCTCTTTATTGTGTCCTGGGGGCTCCAACATGAAGTCATTACTGTGATTAGGGGGTAGCATGTTCATTGACATATCACTTGACTGCCAAGGATACTGAGGAGCAAGCACATCTGGAAAAAAAGGGCAAAATCAATCAAACTATCAGTTCTGTATATTGACAAATGCAACAAGACAGCTCAACTAGAATTTCAATTTAAAATTGAAACAAATCTTAAAATCCTTTCTAAATTTTGGACAGATTAAACCCTCCAGTAACAGCTGGAAAACATCTCAAGATGGAGGAATTCTGTTACTGTAAAAGTCTACTCTGCCAAAGAGGTCCATTTATGTCGGCGGCTCTTGATAACTCTTACAGAGCTTTTCACCTTCAAAGCACACTTTGAACTGACTAAGTATTCACAACCACTGGAAGTAATGAAAATTATCACTATCTGCCAGTATGCAAAAATAAATAAAATATTAGATTAAAAAAAAATTCAGGTAGACCATAAAAATTCAGAGAAAAAAAGCTTTATCCAAATATGCCTGAAACACCTTTGTTTGATCAAACTGAGAATGGAACCCAATGTTTTATATTGTGTGGCCAAGCTTCAGTGCTAGAACCCATCTGCTATTAAACCAGGCTGAATGTGTGTGCTAAGCAGCCTCAAAATTTGGAGGCTGCCAGGCAGCCCAGTGGCTGGCTTGCACATTCACTAAGGACTCAGTAACGGAACATCACTGCAGCAGTCTCCAAAAGGGCTAGATCCCATAATTAGGATTCTCAGGACATGCCTCCACACACCAACAGATTCAGCACCCGTACAAAAAATGTGGGGGTAGCCTCGACTTTCTTGTAAATGAGTGTTTCCCCTCTTACCTTGACAGTCTAGTCATGTGAGGGTTTAAACTGACAGAGGAGCCCAAGACTCAATTAAGAACTTTACTGGAGGAGTTTAAATCCCATATTTTCAAGCTTCTCAAGGAAAATCCCTACAATTCCTAAAAAATCCTTTCAGTTCTTGCAGAGACAGCACTCAAAAGTAAACAGATCACGTCTGCATCTTCTAAGGCAGAGGAGCCAGCCAGAATGGGCTCTACCAAAACTTACACAAATAAATGCTCAAACTCCATTAGAAGTCACAACTTTAACATCTCCTCTGACCATATTTCAAAAGAACAGAAAAGATACAAAGGCCAATCCTCAGCATTGCCCTGATGGGTTGGTATGGACAGATGTCAGGGTCCTACTCCCATTCACCTCACTGACCCATTTTATCTGAGGTCAGAAGTTTACAAAGTGAGATGATGCAGAATTTCAAATCACCTCCTAAGAGATGACAAGAGGATTACACAGATGATTTGAAACACAAAATCCAAATTTACTATTTTTCCAGTGGAGTTGTAACAGGGTTTTTTTAACAAATTCAGGATGATTTTTGAAAAAAGCTTTCCATAATGCCTGATAGTAAGAACTGACATGTAAGAACTGTTACAGATCTCCTATGAATCCAAACTAAGAATTTTCCCATAATTTAGTCTAACCATGGTAGATTAATACTGCACAGGTACAGAACAACTGAACTCTTGATTAAATTACTGTAATTTACTGCTAAATTCATTCTTATCATGAAGGAATGATTCCCACTAAAGTCAATGGAAGTGCCCATTTCACTAAGCAATTAAGTGATTCATTCCTTACACTCAATGTATGATTCCTACACTCAATGTACTATCTCAGCAGTTATCCTTTGCCATGTCTTTTCACTCCAAAAATTTCTAAGGATAGATTCAAAGAAAGATAGGAGATGACAATAAACCACTTTTCTTCCAAATACAGCCTTCACAATTCCATGCTTTGTCATCAGCACTAAGCAAAAGTTACTCTGAAAGTGCTTCTTTCTAACATGATTGGAAATCACTTCGTTTATTTATTTAAAATACATGAAGGTAATTGAGTTTTGTTTATATTGACTTAGTTGAAGTGTCTGCAGTTTAGCAGGAAATTTTAAAAAAATTATGCAATTTCTAATTAACTTTATTTACTAGGTCTTCACTACTAGGGAACAACATTATCCATAGTTTTCATTGCTTTACCTCTGATTTGCCTTTGCTAAGGGAAATGTATAATTGCTGTGATTGTATAAGGAATAAAGAAAAACAGAACAAAACTGAGTTTCACTTACCTGGCAGTCTGCCTGCTGCAAGTGCATCCCCTGGTAAGTGTCCATTAACTCCATTGGTGGACGGGTTGTTCATCTGACCCAAGAGACCACTTCTCATTTCCAGATCTGTAGGATATGGCCTACGTGGGTCCCCTTTAAGAAAAAAGAAGAAAAATAATGCTTTGAAACATTTAACACTTGTCTTGCAGACATTAGGTTTAGCTTTAGTGTGCAGTTTAATGACCAAAAATCCCCATACTCTGGTTGCTTGGATCAGCAACAAGCATCACACCAGTTTTATTAAAATCCAAGTCAGTCTTTCACCTGGGACTTTCTTTGTTCACTCAAACTTGGCAGAAAAGGCACATTAAAAAATAAAGCAAACAACACAAACAACTAAAACAAAAAAACAAAAAAATACCCATCATGATTAAAAGATATCTTTGCTCTCCCTGCTACTTCACAGCTGAACAGCAAGGACAGGAACTGGATCAAACACATTTTCTTTTTGGCCAAAGAAGGTAGTACCCAAAATTGAAACATGTTGTAATAGAAGTTCTGCTTCTGACTCTGCTGATTACTAGCGTTCTCTGAAGGGAATATTGAAAGGGGCAAGAGGGAACACAACCAAGCACATAGAAAAGCACACTTGGCTTTGGCTTATGATGAGGGTGAACATTCAGCAGAAAAAGGCAAACAAAGGAGAGCAGAGGATGCCAGTCTCTGAATGACAGCAGAGAGTTTCATAACCTTTTGGAGACATATGTGAAGTCCACAGGACTTTGGATATCAGTTTCTGTTGCAATATTAGATATAACAGCTGAAAACAATGTTACTCTAATAAACCACAGTGGTTTTCACCATATAAAAACATTATAAGCCCAGATATTAACCGTGATTTATTATAAAAAAGGAATCTACTGTCATAAACACAGTAGTTACCTGGTACCCATGTCAGAGGGGCACAAACAGCATTGCTAGCACTGATCCGATGGGCATATTTAATTATTTCTTCAGAGGAAATGGCACCTGGAAGAACGGGAAAAAAAGTTGCTGCATTCTCAAGTGATTGCATCATTTAATTATTTCAGAATATTGAACACCAATATCTAAATATGGGGAGATGATTTCACCAAACATTAAGGGCCTGGTTCAAATGCCATGACTGTTTAGAAGATTCTCAGACTATGCAAAGATGGGCTTTGCAGTGAACTGATTTTACAGACATGAGTACAAAACACCTTCAACATCAATGGTTCTCCAACCTCATGAAAAGCACAATTTCTTAAACAAGTGTACTTGACAAGCACATTTCCTAAAACTTCAGCTCCTGCTTTATTATAAAATTTTCTGTAGCAAAGAAGTTTTTTTTTATTTGTTTAGTAATTATAGAGTGCTCCTAGAGGAGTCCTTCCAAGTATGTGCCTGTATTAGATTAATAGAAACTTTATGAAATTCCTTGATTTTCTAGGTGAAAAAGGCGTAACAAAATGATAAAAGACACTAAAAAAAAAAAACCTGAAGAAGATGCCTCCCCCCCTCCAAAAAAAAAGAAAAGGAAGTGTATTTAGTTTGGTAAGTGCCACAGAATGCCAGGAATTGTAACAATTACAATCTAGGATGGCCAGCTAGTCAGTCTATCAAATACAGTGCATATACACACACATTTTCCTCCTTTCCTTAACAAACCTGCTGAGGCAATTTGGTAAGGCACTTAGGTAAGCAGATATACTACTATCAGTCCAAGAAGACTGCTGAGACACTTTCATATCAAGATATGTTCACCACAAAAAAAAAAAATTCAATCCTGCCTTTATTCTGAGGAAATGGCTCGTTTCTTTATGAAATGGAAATTTGTTTACACATAAAGCATCTGAAATCTGTGACAGTAGTATTAAAAAAATTAAAAAGGCCCAATTTGAGCTCACTAACAACTTTCCTTACAATTGCATTTACATAATATGTACAATCATGGATACTCACCTTTTCGTGCTTTTTCAATTGATTTCAGTTTTTCCTTTGCTTGATAAACAGCTGTTGCCTAGTTGTAAAAAATAAAAACCCACAAAGTAAAACAAACCTACAATGCGTCTTTAATTTATAAACATCTACATAAAGTCAGCTCTGTGAATAAATCCTTCCATTTAATTGCATTTTAAGAGAGAAACTATTCTGTGAACATTTTCAAAATACACAGAAATAAAGGTTTAGAAGAAAATTAGCATTATTAAAAAAATCCTAATACCATGATAACTAAGCAGTGTTTGACTACTCAGAAAAAACCCAAATCACTAAGCTCTTATGAAGTTTTAAATATTTAAATCTTCTCAAACTAACACAACACCACTTTGCCCAGCATTACCTTTTCTACAAGTAGATGCTCAAAAGCAAACACATCATTATGAACTTACCAGTATGTGCTCTGCTTCTTTTAGCTGTTTCTGCAGCTGCTGAATATCATTATCCCTCTTTTCTACTACCTTTTCTAAAAGCTGCATTTCATGATGGATTTTTCCCTGATCAACTGCCAACTTCATTAGCTCTTGAAACTCTCCATCTCTCTGAATCAGCAGTTCCAGGATCTATTGAACAAGAGTTTTGCAGAACTTTTAATTTGGCTAGAGTAACAACACACCCTCAGTCATGCTACAAAAAGAACAAATTACAACACACCCTCAGTCATGCTACAAAAAGAACAAATTACATCCATAGGAGTATTTTGATTTGAATGAAAAATGAAACAAAATTTCTTCCTGTTTGCAGAAACAGCCTATAAAGCACATAAAAAAATGAACAAACAACAGGAGATGCCTTTAAAGTAGGGCCAAAACCCCATCATCACCATTAGCTTGAGTATAGGCAAAGACAAAGGGAGAGAGAAAGAACTAACAAAAGAACAGAAAAATTAGAAGTAAAGCATTATGCTTACCCAAATGAACACAATTCAGAAAGTCAGCTTACCTGGCTCTCCTCTCCTGGCTGCGGAAGCTTTTGGTTTCTTGAAATTGCCAAAATTTCAATTAGTTCCCTGAAAGGAAAACTCTGTTTGCACAATTTTCTAGGGCATTATCACAACAAGCAATCCCAAAATTACCAGAGTACTGATATCATTACAAAAGTATTCATGGTCCTTAGTATTTTGTATTTTATAGCACACTGTGGGCAGGGATTTTTCAACCAAGAGAGAACTTTTTTTCTTTGTTTGAGCTCATGAAGCACTTGTGTAATTGAAATCAAGAAATGTGCTAAGTTCCTGTTAAACCATAAAAGACATAAGCAGAAGCTGAGAGATGAAATAGGATAATGAAGTGCACTCATTACCGTTCTTCTACTTACCTTTGTTTGCTGCAAGAGGTTCTTCACTGTTTTATTTCTCTACTTTTCCTCCATTTTTTCCCAATATACTTGTAGTTTAGAGCAATTAAGTCTACACTTTCAAATACCTAAAGTCTGTTATGAAACTACTTTTGCAACAAGTATTTACAACAAGGGTGTATCAGCTGTGCATCAAGCACACAAAATTATAAAAAAAAACTAGCAATATTCTGGTGCTAGGCTAGAGGTGCTTCTCAAACAGACCTCTTGATCATTCTTCCAGATATCCAGATAGTCTGCCACTGTTCTGAAAAGCCAACAAGAATCTCTGAGGACCACGAAGCAAAAAGGCATTTTCGGTAAATTCAGCAAAGTTGTTTGGCTTGTAAGGCTATGAATGGCAGTTCAACCCTATGCATGAGTAACTGTCTATCTGGAGACACTGTCCTTGGAAGTACTAACTCTTTGCTTGGTCCAGTGTTGGCACCTCAGTGGGATGTGTGAGTAATATAGCAGTGGGGCCACAACCTTACAATAAAAACAGGTACTTTTCAAAATGCCTAGAAAAAACCCCAGTAAAGCTCTAAAGTCTGTGTCTCTTGCTCACTCCTGAGCACTACTATGATTTTAAACAATTAGTAAAGAAACTTGTCACTGTCACTAAAGCTTTGTTCTTCCTGACCAACACTGAGCAGTAGCAAGTAAAATCTGTTTTAAGTAGGTCAGCTACTATCATCAAGGCTGATATGTTGGAGTGCTGTAATTCTACCCTGTCTTAGCCAGATAATGCACAGATGTAGATTTAAAACTATTTGAAGGCTACAGATTAGACATGTTGCTTAATTTTTGCCCCTACCACCAAACCAGTACTGTGACTGAGTCTAGCGCCAGCGTGCTGCAACACTTTATTGATCAACAGGAAGAGTCACTAAATGCTGCTGAGCGTTCATTGTGGTAGAACACTAGTTCCAACACAAAAAAAAATAGTAATTTCTATAAAAAACAAGTTTGTTTTTCATTTTTCCATAAACACATGTTCTCCAGCAACCCTTATGTCACAATAAAATCTGTGACTGAGTATAAAACTTAACTAGACACAACAAGAGCAACTCACCCATACATTGCCCTACTCTTGGTAATCATTGAGTAAGTGAGCCACATGGATAGCCCAGGTTATTCCCTCTGAAAATGTCTTCCTAAGCTCCTGCTCTCCCTGAGATGTGGAAGATAATTAGGAGCTAGCTGAACTTCACTGCCAGCTGTGCCTCCACGGCATGGCTGACAGCTTGAATGGGGATTACCAGTCTGGCCTCAAGAACGTGGACTAAGTATCTGAACACTTATATCACTCTAAAGATGAGCTCTGCAGCCTACTTGGAGTAAATGTAGCACTAATACAGGCAATGACCAGCATAGCTTATGTCATGCAATACCATCTACGTACTTCTGACTTAAGCATAATTTTTAGAGACTAATAAAATGCCTAAAATCGGCGTATGAGTGTGCACTTCAGAGTAAAACCAGATGTCAACCAAGTGAGAAAGGCAAGAGAGAGAAAAAGGAAGTGCTCCTTCTCTCTGAAAAAGGGAGGCGAAGCGCGGCCGATGCTTTCCCGCTGGGATGATCGCCGGCAAGCAGTGCGCAGGGCCAGGCCCCGGCCCAGCACCGCCCCGCTCCAGCAGGAGCCGGCCCGAGGACAGCGGGAGAGCAGGAAACCGCGTACCTGAGGCGGGCCGGGCCAGCGGTCCAGTCGGGCCGGCCCCCTCCCGTCCCAACCTCAGGGGCTCCCGCTCCTCCCGCCGCCTCAGCCGGAGGCTCCGCGCACGCACCGCGCCGGGAGCCCTCAGCCCGCCTCCGGTGCCCCGCCGCCACCCGGGGCCCAGGGGGGGTCGAGCGCGGTACCTGGCCAAGAGCTCGAGATCCTCCAGCGCCGCCAGGAGCCG
>VZRL01005608.1:91260-124404 GCA_013397895.1 Origma solitaria
GGGGCGCGCATGCGCGGGGCGGGGCGCGGAGGGGGCGGATCCCGTCCCACCGCTCCCGGGAGATGGCGCGGGAGGTGAGGGGAAGGCTGCGGGGGGTGTGCTGGGGGTTGTCCCGGGGACCGTGGGTGTGAGGGGAACGGAGCTCCGATCTGCCTCGGCGAGGCCAGGTGCCTGTCTGTCACTGCTTCGTATTGCAACCAGGCCGCTGCACGGGGATCTGCGCCTGTTGCTCTTCGAATCACAGGATCATTTGGGTTGGAAGAGACCTCTGAGATCATCGAATCTGAACAGCACCGTGTCAACCAGACCACGGCACTAAGTGCCACGTCTAGTCTTTCCCTAAAGCACCTCCAGGGACAGCACCTCCACCACATCCCTGGGCAGCCCATTCCAATGTTTAACCACCCATTCTGTGAAGAAAGTCTTCCTGAAGTCCAACTTAAACCTCCCCTGGTGCAGCTTGACTGTGACCTCTCGTCCTCCTGTTGTTAGTTGCTGGGGGGAAGAGGCCAACCCCACCTGGCTACAACCATTCCAACTGGAATGCAGTTTCAGTCCCCAGGCCTCCACAAAGAGCCTCCAGATGACACTGATACACGCTAAAGATGCAGAAAACAGGCTGCAGGTAAAGTGTGTGTGACTGAATTACATCTTTGGGGGTTTAACTCAATCTTTGAGAGTCGTGGTGTCCAAAAATCCCTCAGGTGCCTTTGATCAGATGGAGGATGAAATCAAAGAATCACAGAGTGGGTCAGGTTGGGACCGCAGAGGGTCATCTGGTCCAGCCTCCCTGCTCAAGCACGGTTGTCCCAGAGCACACGACACAGGATTGCATCCCAAGGGTTCTTGGTATCTCCAGGGAGGGAGACTCCACAACTTCTCTAGGCAAGCCATTCCAGTGTGTGGTCACTTGCAAAGTAAAGAAGTCTTCCTCATATTCACATGGAGCTTCCTGTGCATCAGGTTCTGCCTGCTGTCTGTTGTCCTATTGCTTGGCACCACCGAGAAGAGCCTGGAAACATCCTTGTGTCATCTCTCCTTTAGGCATTTATGTATGGCGTTTTACCAACAGCTGAAGAGGGTTAAGTGCCTGATACTGAAAACATAACAAAAATCTGAGCTTTAAATTAGACCAAGACAAGGGTTTTTCTTGGGCTGGCTGTCCCATACATGACCGGAGGCAACACTGTCCTCCTGACACTGCCTGTGCAGACCTTTATGTCCATGAAGGCTGAAGGCAGCCTGGCGTCCATCACAGACCTCTACGCACAATGGTCGGGGCAGGTAAGTGGTGCAAATCCTGCCCCCAACCCTGCCAGCAGTTGAGTTATTATTAAAAAATACTGATATTTTGTGGGGTTTTTTTAATGGTGGTCTATATGGGCTGGTGCTGTAAACAGGCCTCTCTTTCTGGGCGTCACAGTGAAGCCAGTGGAATTTTTTTTATATTCACGAAAGTTTCAGTAATGTGGAAAGACCCTGTGAGGCCAGAGTGGAGGAAAGATGAGGGAGTACAGAGTGAGAGCTAATCTGGGGCCAGGGTTTATTAACTGGGGCAAGCACTGCCACAGAACAACAGGGAACCCCAGGTCCCAAGTCCTGCTGTCAGCAGGCGGCTGCAGGAAACAGCAATTTTCTTCTCCCCTGATTAGAGACAGGCCTAGATGAACAAAAACATCCCTGACTGCTCTGGTATTTACTCTGATTATCTTTTGCAGTCTGCAAAAAGTGTGTTCCTGAGAAATTTACATTTATTTTAAAAATAAAAAAAAGCAAGAAACTCATTAGTCAATCATTAGGTGATTCTTTGAACTGTGATTTAAATAAGCAATTCAACATTATGAGATTTGTGATAAAGCAATGAGATTTGCCAACTCTGAGAAAATACTTTGCCAACAAGAGTTATTTAAAAATTTGTTTGCAATGCTCTACAACCCTCAACATTCTGATTGTAAATAGTTTGGGAATTCTGTTTAAACTGCATAGCAGATAAAATCTCATCAAATAGTTCTGCCTATTAAATAACTTTTGCTTGCTTTTTTTTCCCATCCTCTATTTCCTTGCCTTTGTTCAGGGAAAGATGTAATCAGTGATGCCGTCTGGTTGTGCATCCAGTTCACTGATCTGTTAGTGTCCGTATGGGTGTATAAACAGAAATAAATAGCAACTTCGAAAACAAAGCAGTCCTTCTGCTAAATAATTTTCTTCCTCATACTCATTTTGACATCTGAATTATTTAGACCTGAAGTACTTCTGATATATTTCGGGGCAATAATGCTGGTTTCACTAGAGCTAAAAGCTTGCAGCATGAGTAAGTGATCACACCCAAAGATGACAGGTGTGAATATTGGTTATAGGAGATTTCTGTAGGCTAATCTTTCATTTTCCTTGGAGCTTGTTCCCTCTCTTCCTCCTGACAGCAGTACTACTCCCACCCAACCAGGCAAATACCACCAATTTTTCACTGGAACAGCCACCCTTCTCTCCCCACTTCTCAAATTTCTGTCCCTCTTCCAGGCAACATGGACAATTGTCTGCTTCCTACTGCCCAGTCCTTTCCTTCTCCTTGCCCTGGGGATGCAGCCATGGCATAGGCAAAGACTTCATTGTACTCGTGTGTCTGTGTGGGAAGGCAGGGTGAGACCAGAGGTATCAGGGAGTGCTTGCCTGTGCCAAGACACAGAAAGTCATTCAGACCATGTCAGAGGGGTCATCTCCTTCAGGACAAAGGGAAAGGCTGGGTGAAATGGGCTCGTGCTCCAAACTTGCCCCATGGGCTGATTGCTTCAAGACTGAGTGAATAATTTGCTGAATAGACTTCTGAAACACTTGCCTATAAAAACAACAGAGCCTCTGTTCCCCCAGTGTTGGTTCCTCTGTTACCTCGGTTCTTCAGTGCTTTTGGCCTTCTTTCCCCTGGGTAAACTTTTTTCAGAGTTGTGTTGGTTTTGAGCCAGATCTGCTTCTTTAAATATCATGCCCCTCCTGAATAACTAAGCATTGTTCCCAATTTTTTTCAGTAGTCTGAGAACATTTTAGTTTGTGTGGCCATAAATGTATCTTTACACAGTGAGTTTAATAGACATTTCAGAGTTCTTTCATTTCAGATTGTCTGTTCAATGGCATACTGAGGGTATTGTTCAGAACCTGCTAGCACAAGCAAAAATAGCTTATTTTATCTTGTTCAGTTCAGTCTTGACTCTTCTAGAATGGGTCTTGAAGTGATGATCTGCAGAGCAAAGTGATGCCTCTAAACAGATCCAGGAGCAGCTGATCTGATCTAATAGTTCACCAACACCGAGAAGCTGAGATGTTGCTGACTCCTCATGTCCCAGCTGCAGATTTTCACCTGCCCTTAGCTCCTCCTTGGTGTTTGCCATATGGCCCATAAACCACCTCAGCTCAATAACCAGACTGAAGAATATTTAATTTGGGAGAGGGTGTTCATTTCCTTCTGTGTTAGAGAGTGAACTAGAGCGCAGTTTTAGTTACAACTAATTTCATGAGACTGTGGGCTAGTGCTGAAAGGTGAAGTGTTCCCCATCTCCTGTTCATAATTCAGTGCCATTCAGACCTAGGATCCCTCTAGTGCAAAGCCTTTTCTTCCAACATAATATTGTGATTTCTTAACTTCTGGTATTCCTACCTTACTTTTCATGAACTAGAGGATCACTTTATAACTTGGAAGCTGAGTTGTAGAGAAACTCACCTAAGAAGCCCAAAGAAGATCTGTGTTTCAGTTAAAATCTGTGTCTTTTCCAGGCTACTGTGCTTTTCAGCTGTCTTCTTATTTATACATTCCAGACACTAGACATGAAGTGTTCAGTTGGCAACTGTTGGGTTTACCACACCTTAAAATAATAAGGAAAAATACTGACTGCAGAAGATATATAACTCCTGAAGGCTCTCAGGGCCATGTGTAATAAAGCATTGCAATCACTACAAATAAAAAGGCAGAAGGATAAGCAAGGAGAGCAAGAAGGAAAAAGGACAGAACAAATACTCATTTCCACTTCCCCTAGATAATGTAAAAATAAAATCCTTTCTGTCAAATATCCACTAAAATAGAAATCAAACATCTTGAGCACTGCTTGGAAGGATTTCACAGCTGTACTTTGGTCTGTGAAGATGAGAATAATCATCCCTTATTTATCAAGATGTCTTTACACCATTAATATTTTGAAATGTGTCTGATAAATCATTTCTTATTGCTATTTTAAAAGAAATCTGTATTTTCCTGCTCACTTATGTCGGATAGTGATCTTAAACCAGTGAGTTAAGAAGGGAAAAGAAAAAGGTTTCTTTGCTTAACTGGTGTAATTTTAGAATAGGTTAAAGATGAGATAAAAATAGATAATACTATGAGCCAAAACTTTTTTTTGGGGGGAGAAGGAGTGTGAAACACTAGTACATATGGCCAAAACCAGCATTTGATATGCCATTCCACACTGTTTCAGCACAGAATTAGATCTGCTTTGAGCTATATTAACCTTGAGTTACACTGATTTCTACTGGTGTAAATATGGGCACAGAGCCCTCGAGACAGGAAGTCACCCAGGCAGAAAGCAATCCTAGCTTTCAGTCTGCTGGAGGCTTGTGGGGACCAGTGCTGCCTATGAAGTAGGAGGTGTTGAGTGGGAAAGAGTGCCAAAATTGGCCCTGGATAGTGAGAGGAGGGGAAATAAAAAAAATAAAAAAAATAAAAAAAAGAAAAAAAAATCCTTTGAAAAGGAAAAGCTTGTTTGACGGCTTGGCCACTAGAGATATTCACAATCCTGCCAAGTGTTCCCACGAATAAAGGAAAATTTGGGGGCAATTAAATATGAGATTTTCCCTCACCAAGCTAAAAGTTAATGCTGACTACTTCATGAAATAAAACATCCAATTAGAGATAATGAGACTCCTGGGGTAACCCCCCACACATAGTAATTCTGAGTCTTCATTAAATTAAACTTGTTTATTTGGAAAAAAAAAATCTCATTTTCCTAGTGGCTCCTGCTGTAACCTGTTTACCAAAAACTACTGGGACGCCCACACAAGCTTCTGTAGAAGCCAGGCTGAAATTTCGAGTTGTTTACTTCTCCTCACAAAAAAATCCAAGGGCAATGATGACAACAGCAGTCCTGCTCTCCCACATGCTGAATTCCAGCTAGGCTGATAGGAGTTGTAATTTACTTATAATTAATCTCTTCCCACATCTCCCTCATCCTTTTATTGTGCCCCATTGCCTGCTAAAGATAAAGCTGTCATCTCTTTCCATTTAGAGTAGGTCGCCTGTCTTTTAACTGGGTGAGTTCATCTTCTAATCTCCAAGATGCTACTCAGATTTTCACCTGTTTCATGCAACTTCCAGACAGGTTTTCAAACACCTGCAGTTGACATCAGCATCAGCTTCTGTCCTGAGATTCAGAAAGCACAGAACACCAGCCAGAAACAGAGGTACCTGGCTTAAATCAGTTGTGAGGACTGAGCTCTAGGGTGAAGATAAAATGGAAGATTTATTTAGAAACATACATGAGCAAAAATGGAAAAAGTGATTTCTCTCCTAGCAGTTGGAGATGGGCAAAGGTGAAACTCCTTATGAAAGAAAAGTCTTGGGAGAACTGAGGAAAGTTTTTACTGGCAGCTGAGAAAACAGTATGATACACTCTTCCAGAAGCAATTACAGAATGACTTGTACTCAGCAGCCAAATAGGATCCCATGGGACATTCTGAAATCTAACAAACTACTAACAGTGCTGGTTCCATGTAAATTGAGGGGAGAGTTCATAGCTATTAAGCCTGGGAAAGACTACAATCAGTAGTGGTCTGTCCTGTGTGAAGCAGGTCCTGTGTGGATCTCTACTTCAGGACTCTGCCATTTATTTGGATATTAACACATCACGCAGAAATGTCTGTTGTCATTTAAGGGCTGGCAGACTTATGATGTCTGTAGATGAGTTGTTCAAGGGTCAGTGGTAGTGCCAAGTGAAGAGTTGTTTCTGTAGTTTTAATCATCCACAAGCATTGATACTGAAAGCCCATTGAACAGACATTCTTCAGTAGTGACTATTGGGGATGTTTTCAGGTGGCCAACAGAGCTCTTTAGCGAGTCAAAAAGGATGAAACCACTCAACAGCATTGTCATTGAAGAATCAGAGACCATATCTCAAAGGCCAGGTTGGGCCACCTGATCCAGTTGAAGGTGCCCCTGCCCATGGCAGGGGGCTTGGAACTAGATGGTCTTTAAGGTCCCTACCAACCCAAACTATTCTGATTTCTAAGATGATTTCTCTGTGAAATCCACACCAAACTCTCCTCCAGTGTAAAAATCTTAACTACAGTTCATGTTTACTGATATCATGTCTCCTTTCTAGCTCAAACTGCAACATGGTACTGATAAAAGATCATCAAAAGCCACGTAGTCTTACCATGCCACCTTATGCTAGATAGGTGGCAGTCAATGAAAGTAGTTTGACGAAGAGTTCATAGAATATTAAGATAGATGCATCCCTGATATCCAGGGTTTTTTGAAATAATTCTAGGGTTTTTTGCCTGTTTAATATAAACTTCTTTTGCTATGACTTGTTTCTTGTGCCTTGTAAAGACACAGAACCTTGCTCAGCTCCATGCTGCCTGTCAAAATTACATATGTGATGCAAATGACAATGCCAGCATTGGAAAAGACTTCGTTAAGAGCTGCTTTGTAGGCATGAACTCAGGCACATAAGGCATATATGCAAAATACACACTGGAATACAGAGTATGAAAAGCAACCAGTCCAATCTGTCACATCTTTACAGACCTCGAAAACTGTCATGACAGGAGAATAATTTACATGTTTTCATTTCTCTTAACCTCACCAAATTCATTTTATAATGTCTGCCCTGCCCTGCCCTGCCCTGCCCCCAGCCCAGTAAGAGATGAGTAGTCATTACAGTAGGAGGGAAGGTGGCCAGGCTGGGATTGCATGTAATTCTTGTCCCCAGGTGCTTCATAAATAACACTTAGATTATCTAGTAATAAAGTTGGCTATGAAAAGAATGCCACAGCAGTGAGTTATAGGCATTTGCAGGTAGTGTGGCAAGGAGTTCACCTCAGGGAACCCTCTTACTCAGTCGCTTGCTTCTTCCCCCACAGTATCCCTTGCACTTCTAATTCTCACTTGTCTCTGATTTTGTTCTGGTTACACAGGGCCTGAGTCATACACCTTGAAATAACAGTCACCCTCATTTCCAATTTCAAGGCTCGAAGACACAAGAACAATTATGGAACTTCAAGAAATGAAGGTCCAATTTTGCTAAGGGTTGACCTTGTGAAGTGCTGTTGGAAAATGCAAGGCTTTGGATCGTTGAAGGCTTTGTGCGAGCAAAGTAAAGTGTAAAAGCTGTGAGAGTGTCTGGCTCAGGCCCAGCTCAGGCCAAGGGCCTAGCACAGGCACTGGAGAAATAACATCGTCTGGAAAAGTACCATCTTCAGATTCCAGTGGGAAAGAGACGAAGGAGGAACACACAGGAATGTAAGGAGTGGAGGAGATAAGATAGCAGGAGCTCTGTGGGGAACAGGTGTCCACGAGCAGCAAGGCTCTGCATGGGAAAGAACTGAAAAATACAGCCTTCTGATACTAAACCAATGATCTTGTAACTTTCTGCATAATTAACTGTAACACTATATAACCTGTAGCGATCTGAATAAACGCGGAAGCATGCTTATGACTCTTACTGGGTTGCGTGTGCTTTCCCTCACTGCCGGCAAAGTGCTGAGTGTTTTTTCCCTCAGTTCGACATCGTGCCTCTGCCTGTGTTTAACTTTGGGCTTTGGGCTCATTGCTTGCAATTAAGAACGTATTTAAGCTGTTTGGTAGATTGTGGCTTGAGTATACAGTACCTGTCAGATTCCTTTGTCTTGCAGGACACAGTACTCAAGAACACATTTGTGCTAGGACGGCTCAAGTACTTTTATTCTAGATGCTGATAACTGCCAACTGCTTCTGCCTTCCAAGCTGTGACATTTTGTCCTTTAAAATACAGCACAGTTCTACTGTTCTTTGAGCATTTTCACAGGAATGGACTTGCATTCAGCAGGGGTGCAGGCAGGATGTTTATAGAATTGTTGGCAGTTGTATGAACTAGTTGAGTGGCTTCTGATACGATCATTCCACTGTCACAGGAGAGTATCCTTCCACAGTCACCCAAGAGCTCCAGATCCCTACAGGTCAGCGTGGGTTAGAGGTTAGTGCACTGTGCTGTACTTTTCCTCACAGCACTGACTGTACCTTTCTGTTACGTGCAAGCAAATCAAAGAATCTCATGGGGTAAACACCAGAACGCAGGAGTGCCTCTGCAGTAGTCCCAAGTCCAAACACATATCTGATATGTCAGGGTGAGCACTGGGTGTGCACCAGTCTATCCTTTTGCCTCACCCACTGCTTTACACCTTTGATTCATGGGAAATAAATGCAGGCCAAAAGACAACCATGACATGTTCCTTCAGACCCCCAAGCAAAGAACATAATGTTAGTATTTGAGACATGCATTCTGCATGTAGTCACATATCTTGTGCTGGTTTAGGGACTTTAGGCCTTCTTTCTCTGTTAACTTACACTACCTGTCTTTATGTAATATATAAATATATATAGTACAAGTTTTGAAATTTATTTTTCAGGAAACAGATATTTCATAAATAGGCTTGCATTTGTCTCTGTGAAAAGGCTATCCTATCTCTATGGGGTTTCTACTTCTCTCAGGCTATCAGATGCCCTCAAAATTGTCCCTTCCTTATGAGAGACCCGCACAAAACTCCTGGCTTGTGAATTCACATGTGCCATTGGTTCTGTTGTCTTCCTAGACAAACATTTGCCTCTCTCTCACCAAAACAGACAATCCAGGTACTAAGGTGCAGTCTCAAAGCAGAAGACCATGCCAAATTCTGCTGAGGTAAAATCCTAAATCCATAATCCTCCTTCTCACCCAGGTCCTCTTCCTGGCCTGAACATATGTACTGAGAAAAAAGAGAAAAAAAAAAAAAAAAGAAAAGAAATAAAGAATTAAACAGTAGCCTAATGCTACAGAACTTTGTGAACAAGAGGAGGACGCAGCACAGATTTTTAAGATTGTTTATGCAGGGAAATGATATTAAAATTCTGTTCGGACATAAGCAGTTAGAAAAGGTTTCAGTTTGATAAATTGTGCAATTAAAACTTAAAAGTCTTTGAAACTTAATTTTTTTGCAGAGACTTTAGCTTTGCCCTTTTATTACTATGATTTTAGTGTCTCTGTTGCAGTCCTTATTACAAGTATTGCTGTTAATCTCATGTGCCTGATTACCTCAAGGCTTGTTTTTATGAAAACAAAATGCTGTGGTCTGTTTCAACATCTGCACATCAGCAGTAGGTTAGCTGGAGGAGCCATGCAATGTCCCTAGTTTCAGACTGACCTCTGGCAATCCTACCTCCTGCTGGAACAACATCATGTGTTCACTTCCAAACACCTGATGTGCACTAATTTTCCAGAAATAACAGTATGTAGGAAGGGAATCTAACTCGCAGTCACACCCCATTTCCTCTATCTTTTGGAGAGATGACAAGCTTCCATTAAGAGAAGGAGAATTGAAACAAGTCCTTTCCAATTTGAAATTTCACACATGTAGAAGAATATGCTAACCAAAGTTTGCTGAAAATAAAATGGAAAGTGATGCGGAAGCTGAAGTAACTGCACGTGCTATATTCAAAGCCAGACTGTGAATGGATTTCTTGAAATATCAAATTTTAACTGTAGAAAAGCTGTCAGAATGCATCACATATGAATACAGAAAGACATTACAGTCTGCAGGCAGATGAATATCTGTGATGAGAAAAACAATCCAACTGGCATGTACAGGAATGATAGAAGCCTCCTTTGTTATGACTACAGTAAAAATATACGTCTATTTTCCTAGAATAACAAAGCATTCATTCTCTCTCCTGCTTGGAGCTGTTGGGCATTTGCAGCATGTTAGTAGCAACTGTACAAATGTCTTGTGCTTTGAAAAATCAAAGAATTTAGTAAGTAAGGAGAATTAATACCTTGCCTATAGCCCTGCCCCTGGAATTATGTGGTTTGCTTTAAGGAGTCACTGGATTAAAAAACTGTAATCTATGCTGAGAGCCAGGACTGGTACCCAAGACCCCCATTTCTCAGGGCAGCACCTCTATAATTAAGATGCAAAGTTGGGCTCCCTGTTATTGCTTGTGTTTTTTCTGGCTTTGTGATTCTTCTTTGTTTTTTTGTCCAGAAGTCTCTACTGTAGGTGGGAAGGGTCATGCCCCTTAGCCTCCTGGCTCTGGCTTGAGAAGGTCTCCTTTTGAGAAGGGAACTGCAGGTTTCAACAGTGTCCATCTGAGGAAAACCCTGAGCTCTTTTTTCTTTGACTGGTGTATTGGGTCTGACCGAGAGTTCATTTTTTTTCCTTAGCAGCCCCCACAGTGCTAAGGTTTGCATTGGTAGCTGGAAGGCTGTTGATAAAACACCAGCGTTTTGGCTATTGCTGAGCAGCGCTCTCCCTCTAGCATTCCTTCCCCCCATCAAGGGGCTGGGAGAGGGAAAGATCCTGGGAGGGGAGACAACCAGGCCAGCTGACCCAAATTAACCAGAGGGATATTCCATACCATATGGCATCAATTGACATATAAAAGCTAAGAGAGAGCAGAGGAAAGGGAGCCATTCATTATTCTATAATGTTTGCCTTCCAGAGAAACCACTACATGTGCTGAAGCAAAAACTTTCACTTGTTTGGTTTTCCTTTGCTTTAGTAAATTGCTTTATCTGAACCTATGACATGTTTTCCATCCTATTCTCTCACCTGCCTCACTAGGAAGGGGAGTGATAGAGTGGTGGACACCTGCCATCCAGCCAGGATGAAAACACTACATAATTATATTTCCATTTCTGTCTATTGCTATAATTCCATTCCTTGATTTCACATTTAATTTCCTTTCATAGTTTTTTTTATTTCATGAAAGGAAATGAAATCTCGAGTTTTCAATGAAAATCATGTCAAGAAGTTTCAGCTCATTTCGATGCATTTCCTTTCTTTCCATTCCTTTTCATTGGTTTCACTTCATTTCAGAATTTTCAGTTTTCCAATTTCTTTTCATGTCATTATATTTCCTTCCCTGTATTTCCATTACACTTCATTCCTTGTTTTCTCATTTTATTTCCTTTCATGAAATGAAGAATTTTCATTTCATGAATGGAAATACAATCTTGAAATCAGGGAAAGGAGTAAAACACACACACTAGAAAGGCCATATGATGAAATCAAATGCAAGAGAGAAAAAAAGAAAATTTGGAAAGGAGTGAATGCAGCAAAATGGATTGGGATAAAGTGAGCTGCAGTGAAACTTGCTAAAATTATACTGATTGAAACCTTTTTTCACTTCAAAATCAAGGAAGAAAGTGAAGAGACGGGGAGGAAACTGATGAAATAAAATACTAAAAAAAAAAATTTGAAATGAAGTGAAAACTGTACAATGGAATGGGGTGACATGAAGTGCAGTGAAATGGCCTGAAACTTGCCAAATTGATACTCATGGAAATAGTGAGATTTCATTTCCTTTCATAAAATGAAGAATTTCATTTCATGGAAGCAAATGAAATCTTGAAACCAGAGAACAAAGTGAAATGAAAGACAAGGAAGGAAATATAATGACATGAAATGAAATTGGAAAAACCAAAAATTCTGAAATGAATTCTTCTGAAATGAAGTGAAACCAATGAAAAGGAATGGAAAGAAAGGAGGTGCATGAAAATTACTCAAAACATCATTAAATTATTTTCAATGAAATCTTGAGATGTCATTTCCTTTATTGAAAGGGATTTTCATCATGGCAGGCTACCAAGATTGCTCACTGTACACTTTTTGAATTCGGGCTGGCCATGGTGATGGGGATCTCAGCAGCAGCAACAAGCTGCCCATAGGGTTCACCTTAGGCTTTAGAGAGCTGCAGAGCCTACACTGGCACTTGAAAAGGCATTGTAAGGGCATCAGGGCAGGGTGCCAACATTACCAACTACAGTTTGTAATCTCTGCCACCTACAGCAAGGAGGATTTCTGCCCCAGTGCCAGTCTGCATTAGGGCTAGGGTTAGGCTTAGGGTTAGCATTATGGTTGAGAGACTCAAAGAGCCTCAAGCTCCAGGCACACTGGGGCTGGAAAAGGTATGCCAAGGCGATGCTGGCAGGGCCCCAATATTGCTGCTCCTACACCTTTCTGATCTGGACCCCCCCATAGGGATGGGCACCTCAGCCCCAGAGAAAAGCTGCCATTAGGCTTAGAGTTAGGCTGGAGAGAGGAAAAGAGCCTGGAGCTCCAGGCACACTGGGGGCTGGGAAACGTGTGCCAAAGGATCATGGCAGGGCCACAACACATTTCAGATTAGGGCCGTGCATGGGGATAGGCACCTGAGCCACAGCGCCGAGCTTGTTCAAAGCTCAGCATGAAAAATCTGAAAAATCAGAAATTAAGTGAAACCAATGCAAAGGAATGGAAAGACAGGAAGTGCATTGAAATGAGCGAAAACTTCATGACATGATTTTCAGTGAAATCTCTAGATTTCAATGAAAATAATTTCACTAAGTTTTGGCTAAATGTGGTGCACTTCCTTTCCCTTCCATTCCATTTCATTGGTTTCATTTAATTTCAGAATTTTTGGTTTTTCCAATTTCATTTCGTGTCATTATGTTTCCTTTCCTGTCTTTTAATGTCAGACCATTCCTTAATTTCTCAATTCCTGTGATGAAATGAAATCTCGAGGCTGTCCTTTGAGGACTGCACCCCTGGAAGAGTTACCCACGCTACAGCAGTTTGAGGGGGACTGTTGCCCGTGCGATGGACTCAAGCTGCAGCAGGTCACAGGCAGCTGCTGCTCCTCAGATGGAGTCATGTCAGAGAAGTTCGCAGAGAACTGTCTCCTGTGGGAGGGATCCCATGGTGCAGCAGGGGACAGACTCCTCTCCCTGAGCAGCGAGAGAAAAACCACGGGTGATGAACTGACCAAAACCCTGATTCCCTGTCTCCCTGCTCAGTCGGTGGGAAGGAGGAAGGGGTTGGGGTGGCTAAGGTGGTTTTTTTTAGAGCTTATTTTACCTCTCATTATCCTGCTCTGATTTTATTAGTAATAAATTCACTTTATATGCCTAAGTCAAGCCTGTTTTTTCCTTGCCAGTATTTGATGAGTGATCTCTCCTGGTCCTTAACTCATGAAGCCTTCATTAAATTTTCTCCCTTCTATCCAGCTGCAGAGGGCAGTGAGTGAGCAGCTTTTGTGGGTACCTGGCATCTGGCCAGTGTCAACCCACGACAACTGGATATTTAAACCATTGCCTGCTTTTCCTTGGAGGCCATTTTTCAGCAAGAGACATTTGTTTCCCAGGGCAGAGCTAGTTACCTAAATCTGGAAGCAAATGAAAGGAAGGAGGGATCAAAATATGTTCCAGTCTTTCAGATAGAGAAGTCTAAATCTGAGAAGAAGAATGTCAGCTCTTCTCTGCCTCATCTTTCCCTCTGGCTGGTTTCAAGAGATGCTGCTCTCTCTCATTCAGAGATTTTGTTGGTAGGAAAAGGATGCACCACTATCTAACTTCCTTAGTTCTTGGAAGGGGAGAGAGATGCCTAAATCAAGCTCATGAACTAAGTCTTTGAGTATCTGCCCAGAGATTAACTATTCAGTTTTTAGTCCCTTTGTGAATCTTCCCCTTGTGTTCTTAGTGCTTGTGTTTGAAAAGTCACCTACTATGCATGTTAAAAAACTTAACAGGCTGTTAAAAATGCAAAGTATCTTTCTTCCTTTGTGCCATCAGCTAAATGTTTGTACCCCATCCCTTTCATGAGATGGACTTGTGCAGTGGTCCAATTCAGAAAACAGATTCCCAAGGGAAAAAAACTCTCAGGACAGGTTAGATTTTAGTTAGGTCAGCTCCCTGAGCATAGTTCATCTTCTGATTCCACTGGCACTGATGCTATGGAAAACATAAGGCCAAAACGTGCGGGAAAGGAAAAATGTGTGAGTGAGGAGGGAGAGGAATCAGGCAGCAGTAGCCCAAATTTAGAGCAACTTATGCTGTGTTGGAATCATACTCCAAGGTACAGTTTGGACTGTTATCTGCCCAGTGGGTTTCCATCATTCATACCTCCTGTAAAATAAATCTGTTTGAAATGTACACTGAGTCCCAAAATAAATTAGACATCACCCACTGTAGGGTTTTGCAATGAAAAAAAAAAGTCTTGGCAATGAGCAAGGCCCAAGGGTGGGGTTTCATGTGATGCTGAACGCAATTTAACAGTTTGCTGCTTGAAGGGGGCTGCTCATCTTTTTTTGTCCTGCATTTCCTCCCACACAGGCACATGCCATTAATGCTTGTCTTGCACCAATGCCAGCATTCATCTTGCACTTAGTTTAAGAGTGGGTCAGTTTGTCTCACTGTTCATATCAGAAAACAAAGCCAGCAAAAAAGTGCGTGGTCTCCTGAGCTTAGGAGCTGAGTCAGCTTTCTTGGTCAGCTGGCCTGTTTAGATGAGCTCCACACAATTCTGGGGAAGCAATTCCAGGGAAGGAGCAGGAGGCTCTGGTGGGAGCAGAAGGGTGAGGGGGAAAATGGGAGTAAGATCACTGCTTGTTGGCAACACCAAGCTGTTAAGTTGGTCCAATTTCCTGCCAAATTGCAGCCCAGCTTTTCTTGGACTCTGCTGTACAAAATGTATTATTAAATGCATGTAACTCCTATGTCAGAGCCATGCCAATCTTTTACTGCTATGCACTGTGGGCCAACTGAGTTTGCAGATCCTTGTAGATTGAAGAACTAGCCTTCTCCTTGGCTCTTGCTGGCAGCTTAGGCAAGTTGTGGAACAGCACTGCAATGTGCTTCCTCTCCAGGAAATTCTGCTTACTAAGGGAGCAATCTAATTTTGTGCTTGAAACTTCTGGAGAAGTATCACCAGCCCCTGGAGGGGAGCAGCAGGAATCCAGATGCTAGGCAACAATAGTAGGAAATGCTGTGATGAAACCTGCATTCAGTAGGGAAGAGTGTCACTTAAATGACAAAATACCTACTTGAGAACTTCCTCTCTTTGAGCAGCAGTCTAGCGATTCCTTTGTTAAGGGGACTTGACATTTAGTTCGCTGTCACGTCACAGGTTTTACAGGCGGCTGTCATAAGGGGGCCAGCCTCTCTCTGCTGGGATTTATAAACCAAGAGATTCACAGATCTGTGTCACAGCTCACAGTTCTGGCCTTTTCCTGTTCCCCAAACCAAAGGGATTTGACTTGGCCAATAGTTAAGCAGAAGGGAGAGCTCTTTTGCCCCTGAGGAGCAGCAGGATACAGTTTGAGTAATTATAATCTACAAATTCATCCATATTCTTTGGAAAGAAAAACAACCCTCTCCCTGAGCCCCAGACACCCAGGCAATAGGATCTGCTCAGAGCAGCTGAGACCCACTGGGATTTTGTGGAAGCTGTGGTGGAGACACAGGAACCTTTTCTCTCCTCCCACACACAAGCTTTCCAACATTCTTCACAGTGAAGTCGATTTGCTTCAGTGAAAATTCTTCTGTGCAGTACATACACTGAGTTCCTACCAACAGCATCTGTTGCTGAGCTATGGTGGAGTATGTAGCGGAGCCATAGGAACCGGAGACCCCAGATTATTTCTCACAGAATCATTTGATTTATGCTGCCAAGATCTGGAAAGAGGATGTGTGCACTTTCTGACAGAATTTGAGAGGTGCAGGTATTTCAGTAACATGGCCGGGGAATCTGAAGAGGAGGTGCCCTGAATTTCTTGGCAAGGGTGAAAGAAGCAGGTCTGAGTCACTGGTGGTGCAGCAGAGCTTCCATATTTTCATTTGTGAGGGTGGGTTTATTTTCTTCTTCCCACACTTATGCTGCAGTGTGCACGGTCTTTTACACCCTGTTTCAGGATCTAGATGTGCAAAGGAAGATGATTTGTTGTGGCTGCATTCAGTGTCTGGTGTGGAGCCTACTTCCTGAGAGCACACTTGCCTTAGACTTGCAGCATGAATCTGCAGATATGCTTAGCATTAAAATGTGGTTACCTCGGTTTCTAGCCCAGCTGAACTTTGACAATTAAGGAAGACATTGTGCAGCAAAATCAGACTTCTATGTTTATTTATTTTTAGCTTCTATGGAAATTACAATGATGCAGTCTTGCTCTGAGCATATGTGTACTCTTGTGTGTCTGTCTGTCCTCCCTTTGCAAGCAACTCCTGGCCACTCTGAGCCCAGTTTTACTCAGAGACAGCAGTTTCAACCATACTGGGTCACTACATATATCAGGAAAACAGACAGTTGAATATAGCAGTGGGAAAGCCTTCTACCTTATTTGGAAGAAAATGTATACTATCAACCCAAGCCATGTTAGGTAAAAGGAATCTCCTACAAAAGGAGAGCAATATTATATATCCCAACCTTTTAAAGAGTTTTACTCAGAGGTCGCACCATTATCAGATGGTGGAAGATCCACCATAGATGAAAATGAGTTGGAAACCAAGTTTCAATTGCTGTGTGGCATACGGAAATACTTGATTACTTAGGTGAGTAAAAAAATAAATACTAATTTTGTCTTCCACTCTTTCCTGCTCTGTTGCTTTTTTTCTTTTGTTGCAGGCCTGTAATCTAGAACCAGATCCTGTGTGACCAGGAAGTAAAGGTTGATAACTAGACATAGAAGGCTTAATTTTAAGAGAAGGATCATGAAGCTTATCCATTAAATTTGAACAAGGAATATTTTACTTCCCATGGTCTTGTACATTTCACCCTTAATCCTACATTGGTGAGGTCTTAGCAGGTCACTGCATGTTCAGTATGCCCTTTGCTGAAACTATAAAATATATTATTTACATATTATTTCCTATAGCTGAATCCAAAGGCTCTGTTGGAGAAAAACATAATAAAACTGTGCTAGCTTTGAAATTCTGGTAAGGTTCTAGTTATTTTCAATAATTCATACATTTCCTGTCTTGTGGTGAGTGCCTTAGCTTCCCCAAACCTAATCATTCACAATACCAATTTTCTGAATCAGGACATAGTGAAGTACTAACAGAAACACAAAATAGATTTCAGTTGCCAAAAGAAATAAACTAAATATTGTAAAGTGTGTTCCCAGTAGGTTTTACTGTCTGTCTTTGTCTCGACCTCAGTGTGTCAAACCCTTGAGTATGCAAGTAACTCTGGGCATGTAAATAGCCACCAGACCTTCAGAGGTCTGTGACTTCACAGAATAAATGCATATGCAGAGACTGATGTTGTAATAATTACTAATCATATTGTAGTTTTACATCAGTTGTACAACATACTAGATCTATGTCTTCATCAGTATGAGTTATTCTGATGACTTCAGCACATTTGTTCATGTTAGCAGAAAAATGCACTGCTCTCCCTATACTGGTGAAGGAAATAGTAAATGTCCCTTGGAACTAGAATTTGAGCATCCAGACTATTGAGCTGGAAGAAGGATCTCAGCAAGAGCTCCCGTAAGAAGGCTCCCCTGACGCTTGTGCTAGGGTGTGCAGCCCTTTCCCAGACAGCCCCTGGATGCTGTGTGGTAATCAGTCACGGACCATTTGCAATGTGCAGTTTGGATGCAGCCACCCTGTTCGGGGAGATAAGAGAGTTTAACAAAATGGGTAGTCACAGTGGGCCTCAGCGGGATCATAAGCATATTTCATTTGCTAGCATAGACATAGCCTTAACATCTTGCAATTGATAACATGGATACAGCTAATGTGAATTAGTGAGTATACAAAGAATCTCTTTTAAAGGCTGACTATTTGCTACCCTTGCTTACCCATTTTGTTCTTTTAAAGATGGTTTTAACGTCAGTTCCTTCTTCACCTTTGAGGGCCAGCTGTCAGCATTTTCCATTTCTACAACTCACCCGTAAGTTAAGGTAGAATCCTTCTGCTCCCCTAAGCAACAGTGGTGTCAGCAAGTACTGCAGAAGCAATGCGGAGCCAGAAAGAAAGTTCTGAATTCATCTTTGGCAGATTTAAAAGCCTGTCATCCTTCAGTGCAAGAACAAGCCTCTGTAAGTGAGGATTATCTCAGAATGCATTTTACATTAAAATTCAAACACTGTCAGAGGAAGAATATGCTTTTCAGATGGTTTTTTTTTGTTTTTGTTTTTTGGGTTTGTTTGGGGTTTTTTTTGGTTTTTTGGTTTTTTTCCTCAAAAGAAAACATTCTAGTGCATATTTTGATTGCTGTTCATTCTGCTTCTGATACAAATCTGTGGAGGAAGGCTCAAAATAACAAAATACTTTTTAAATGGGGCAAAACTTGAGTAATTAAGAAGTCAAAATATGCTTTTTGTTAGTCAAGAATGAATTAATCAACAGTTTTAAACATGTTAAAACCTGCTGTTTAGTCCTCAATTATTTTTCACTCCCTTTCTTTGTTGCCTTTTTTAATATTGTCAAAGCATCTAGAGGCCCAGTCTTGACTGAGGACTAGGGTCCTCACTGGGTTCACACATAGAACTTACGCTTGATGGGTTTATCTTTCTTTCAAAATGTTTGCTCAGCTATGGTTATTACTCAAATGATGCAATGCTATGACTGTATACTCAGAATCACCCTAGACAGATGGTCTTGAATCATTTCACTGTGTTTTGTTGTTTTAATAAATTCAATGCTTTAATTAACTAAAATCTCAGACAGATGTTTCCCTATCAATTTTCCATAGGCTCCCTTAGCCTTTTTAATTGTTACAGCAGCCATTTCACACTCAGACATTCAGAATATATATATTAACACCATCTTTCATGGATAATTTTGAAGCCGCATACAAATCAAGTGCTTATAGACAAATAATTATTCTCCTGGTGCACTTGTCTGATTATGAAAAAAAAGCTGACTTTGTCAGCATTCCTTGCTTTGTTGTAAAATATTATTTCTGTTTTACAGTGGAAGGCAGTGAGAAACACAATTTAATTCCTAATTTTTGAAATCTGATATCAGGCAACTTGTACCTTCTGGGTGTGTCTAAAACTGTGGGACTAGAAACATCAGTTCCCAAAATGTATCCTGGCCACATTGTAACTGCATATGAGGAAAAGGTTCAGATATACAATTTCCCCCTTCCCTCCCCCTGCTCCCCCTTCCTGCATCCTGGTTTTCACTGGAAGGAAATTCAGGTGTATGGGAAAAGAAGGCTCTACAGTGTGCTCTATTTAGTGTCCATCTCAACAGGCACAGGATCACAACAGCAACGAGGACAGGGATGGGGGAGGACAGAGGGGGAACACATTCTAAAACCCACAGTACCCTGCACATTGCATCTTATGAGTAACAATAGATTATATAGAGTGAAAAACTTCCATTAGCACCAGGGTCTAGATAAAGGAATTTGCTGGAAAATATGGGACTAGGGAATTTTTTTTTTTAAATTCAGGGTTATGGTCTTACTCCAGCATCATTCTTTCCCTCGTTTCTGTTTGATTGCTGCTACAGAACTACTCTGGATGCTATGATATTACATATTTATATTACAGTTGCAAAATAATACTCTGTGCAATTTCAATTGTCATTTCTAGAAAGCACCTTGTGATATTAAATGTGAGAAACCAACAAATTTCCTTCCTGTGATCAGTTCATCTGTAACCTCTCTCTACAGCCACATTTTCACTGTACCTGATACTCACCTATAGATTACTTTTCTTTTTCAGATTGTATTTTCATTAATAATCTTCCTCTATGAGAAATATTTCAATTTCCCTGCAGCAGACTGGCATTTTTTCTGGGATGTTTCAAGGGAAGCTAATTTACATCAGGAAATTGCTTCAAGGTGATCTATCTGGGACAGTCAAAAAGTCTGCATACTCTGTATTTGCTTTGTAGACGTATCTTCTACTTTAACACATCACCTTTGATTCACAAGCGCCTCACCTCCATGACCCGTCTTTGCTTTTTCGTAGCAAGTGGGCAATAAATTTGTGACTGCCAGTTGTGGCATCCAAGAAAACTGGGAGGGGAAAGTCTGTCCAAACTTAACAGCTGGAGAATAAAGGGGACTGCCATGGGCCAAGGCTGGCTTACAGCTCTGAAGGAAAAAGTGCTAAGGGACAAAAACAGGTCCCTTCTTTGCCTGGAGATATTGCAAAAGGACTGCTCAGAATGTCCTTCCTTCCTGAACAAGGTCAGTCTTTTTCTAAGTAGAAAATCTGTTTATTATCTGCCATTTCCCAAGTTAGAAATGCAAAATGCATCATTTATCACAGAGGCACTCAGCATCAAGTCAAGGGGCACCATGCAAGAACCTGAAGTGGATTGAACGAAAGCAGTTCCAGCAGGGAACTTACTGACACATCCTACTGAGACATGCTACTCTACTTACCAACACTCAGATTCCAAACTAGATATGTGCCTGGTCACAAGACAGGCAAAACATTGCATTTCTGCAAAAGTCCGTGTCCCTCTTCCCATCCAGTGTTGATCTCAGGCAGAGATTTAGAAAACAGGATTTCATCAAAGTGGAGAGTAGCATGTGCTTGAAATGCTGCCCCATTTCCGCCCAGCCTATGGCATGGCTCTCATTACACAGCAGATGTGGCTTTTCGTCTTTCTCTTTTCTCTCACTTCTCTCTATCCAATGACTTTTTTGATCATCTGGACAGATAAGGCCAACAAAATGCCAGTTCAAGTGTTTTTCACAGCCATGTTAAACAGATGCACTGAATCTGCTAATGCCATGGCTCAGTTAGAGATCTCCCAAGCTTCCTGCCTCCCACATCTGTCTCACAGGAAGGCTTTCTCCATAAACATCAGTAAGCTTGTCATTATACACTGTCCCTCAAGTATTTCATTACACTCCTCAAAACAATCCTTTTGGAGAAGAGCTGACAACAGTGAGGAACTGCCGTGCAGCTCTGTCAGGAGGCCTGAGTTGTTGTCCTGTCCTGATTTGTCTGTTTTGGTCTTTTGTCTTTAATTTTAAACTTAACTTCTCAGTCCCGAGAGGTAGAGATCTTGTGTCCTGTGTCTGTACAGCACACAGAACTGCGGTGTCCTGTGTCCATTGTTTCAGGTTTCTAAAAATGGATGCACTGATTGATCCTAGCTGCTCTTCTCCATTTCTCATGGTTAATCATATTTTGTGTAATCCTACCCTCCCTGCCTAAGTATCAAATTATACTCAGAGCAGCAAAATCTGCAGGGATGGAGAACAAAAAACTATTTCCTTGACTTCTCATTAATTTTTGGGACTACAGTGTGTTTCCTCAAGGGCTCCTATGGAGGACTTTTGTGCCCTAGGTCTATGAAAGTGCTATAGCCACACTGTAACAGGCTGTCAACACAGGCCACTCAAAACTTGCCACTCAAACCTATCACTCCTAAAGATTTCTTCTGCTTCATCCCAAAATGGGCAGCCTCTGTCTGTAGCACACAGTGGCAGTAGAAGTTCCCAGCCAGATCTGCCTTTCCTGTACCTGTCCCCAAACACAAGACAGACAGCCTGAGATGATACTGAGAGCATAGTCTTGCTCCAGTGCTGGTGCTTCCCCAGGCAGACATGAACCTGTCAGATGAAGTCAGTTATAACCACAGTGTTAAAAAAAGATCCTGTGCTGCTGAGTATTTGGTAGCAGCTCTGTGGTGGGGAGAAAGCTGTCTGAAGCTGTGCAGCTCTTGGATGTGTTTTAGTAAGAATGCAAGTATATACCCAAACTGAAAGTGTCAGATTAGAAAAATATACAAGCCATTATGTGACAATAATGCAAAAGACTCTTGGAAAGACACTAGTGCCTCTGTGTTTTCGGAGGGAGAAAAATGGGACATACTGGAGTATGGGTAGACAGGCCATATGTGCAGGGTTACAGTTTTGTGGAGAAATGAGAAATTGCTCCCTGTAAACTGTCTCTTCAGCATCTGTTCCTTCTGGTTTTGCATGAAGGCACTCCCAAAGTGCTGGACAGACTGAACACAACTTGCCATCGCTCATTAAAAAATTGCTATCCAGCCCATGAGGATGTGCTGTCCTAGCAGAGTGTTTCCTCAGTCACCTTTTTCCAAAGTGACACATGGCTCCCTGGAGGAAATGGACAGCCAGGAGGCAAGTACATGTTGGTGGTGGCTGTGGAAGTGTCAAGGGTTAACATTCCCACATGAGAGCCTGCCTGGCAGCTCTTTCCACCCCAGTGGCTGAAGAGCCCTTTGAGGACAGCAGGTTCCTGTCTCCAGTCTCCTTAAGGCAATGTGAGGGAATTTATGCAAAGGGACTCCAGAGGAACAGATTCCTGAACACCCAGCTTAACTGGAATCCTCATTCGTCTTGCCTTCCTCTGAGAATCTTGAGATTTTTTCCTTTTAAAGTCGCCTTTCATAATGTATACAAAACACCCCCCTATGTGACACCTCCAGTTTCAGGGTTTCCTCAAGCCCCTGTTTTGTCCCTAAGACACCATATGGTCAATATTTTACTACTCTGCTGGTGGCTCAGTGTCCCTCTTCACCTGCTCCCCACTGAAAATATAGTGTAATCACTCCCATCTTGAGACACGCACACCAGTGTATCCCAATTTTTCTCCTAGGATCTCAATTCTTTTCACATGCCAAATGCTCTCTGCCCATGTAATTTTACCTTACCAGCAAACCTCCTACGCAGTGCAAGGATTTTGTCCTCCTCTCGTTTGTCCCACTCTTAGCTTAGTTGACCCCAATTTCTTTATGCTGAGGACTTTATGCCCATTTTATCTGTGCTAAGGACTTGATGCTCTTTTTTTTCTTTACAATTCAGCGCCCCCTGCCCAACTCCATTCCTTCCCTAGTTCCAGGGCTGGGTTCACACCCATTCCCCCATGACTGTTATGAGGTTTTATATCTGAGAGAAATTATTCAGAGTGTGGATGTGTCCCAGCTGTGTTGATAGAACAAACAAAGAGGATGGATGGGCACTATTATCTAGGAAGGTGTTAATGGATTTTTGTTTCACTATATATTTAGAAAAGTGCCTGGGACTGTAGTTCTGATAAACATAAGGAAGAGGTCTTCTATTATCTTAATTTTTTATTCCTCCTTCACTGTTTACTAAAATCAAGGGAGTTCTGTCCGCTTGTGCCAAGAACACACCCTGAAACTTGAGAAATAAATAGGAACTGTGTTCAGAAGTTGTTGCTTTAGAGAAGACACAGGTACCTGGCTGACCTGAGTGTAGTGCTCACAAACTCAGACTGTGACTTGCACAAAACAGAGGAGAAAACACAGTCTAGCAAATATGATAATGTGATTTATTCAAAGATGTTTTCACACTGAAAGACATCTCTTTAGGTGTCCTAAACTAAAACAAGCTGATAGCCCCCATACATACTGAGAAAAGAATGATATACCAAAACATGCCTACACAATTTTTTTTTAGAAAATACTTATTGCCTTCTTCTTAATTTGGGTTTAAAACTAGCATGAAAATTGTCTTAATCTCCACACTCCCAGTCTCATTAAACTGTCTATTTCTCTTGCTCTTTTTTCTCTGGGTATTTATTTTTGGCTCCTCTGTCATTCCTGGTTCATATTTAGTTGTGTTTGTTCTTGTTTTTCAAATATGGGACCTGCTTCTATTGTCTTTACTGAGGCAATTCTTTATTGAAAGCAAATGGCAATCTTACTGGGGAAAAGGCAATGGAAATGCCCCATGGTTTTCATATTTGGATCATTGTGGCTTCTGTGACAAGCTGCTTGATGGTAGGGATATTCACCAATATACAAGTAAACTCAGATTTCACCAAAAATGACTGGTGAAATACTATGTTCCCATTAATAATCTATGTAAAGAATCTACTGTTCATAAAATATACTACTTTAACCTATTTTTAAATGCTTTCTATTCAGAAGGGAAAGTATTATTTAGGAATCTGATTCTTGTGCTATGCATTATTGAAGACTGAAGGAAAACTAACTGGTTTGCTGGCAAGGTATATATCTTTTCACATATTTTACACGTTTTTATGTACAAACTTTGATGATGTCTTCTTGTCAATCACTTGAGTGATGCAATTTCTGAAAAAAAAACCCTGTATTCTTTGCTATTGCTTCCAGAAATGGCCAGATGTTTCTTGCTATATTCATTTTATTAATCTTGAAAAGGGATTGTAAACTCCTTTTTTAGCAGAGTGACGATGGATGACTTACCTCTAAGGCAGTCAAGACTCATAACTGCACATTTTCAGTCAATGGGAATATTGCTCTGGACTTCAGTAACTACAGAACAAAGTCACAGGCAGGAATATAGACTTTTTTTTTTGTGTGTCTAAGCCTCCCCAGAGGAGACAATTGAAAATTCTTAGACTGAGACTACAGTTTTCTCTCTGAGTCTTGATGTTTCCTTTCAAATTACTATTACCTTTATCTTTCCTGCACAATTTATCTCCCTAGTGCAGTCTGAGCCACCCTGCACAGGTAGGTAGGCACCTTGCCACAGCTTGTTCTACCCAGCGCTGGTGAAATCAGTGCTGTGTTATGGCAGATAGAGGAGATTTTCCTGAGAAACTAAGAAATATCTCTTTCATTTCTTTCAGTTTTCATCCTTGTAATCAAATCATTACCCCACTAATCAGCTTCAAAAATATAAAGGAAACTTGATTTTTTAGCTTTATAGCTTTAAATTATCCTGAAGAGAGAAGTGTTGGACAGAGATTGCATGTTATTTAATTTTTTGTGTCTATAATAAGGCAAACATTGAGGCTTTCTGGGGAGTAAACATATTTTCACAAATCCATTCAGGATTTGAGAAGGTGGTCCTTTAGGAAAATTTCCTGAGGAAATTTTAAAATAGGTTTAAACTATTGACAGATATCTCTCTTTGGCCCAGGGACAATACTTAATAAGCAGTATGCTGCAGCCTACTACAAATTCTGCTGTCTTTGTAACCCATGATTTTAACTTTTTTTCTCTTCTCTTCTCTTCTCTTCTCTTCTCTTCTCTTCTCTTCTCTTCTCTTCTCTTCTCTTCTCTTCTCTTCTCTTCTCTTCTCTTCTCTTCTCTTCTCTTCTCTTCTCTTCTCTTCTCTTCTCTTCTCTTCTCTTCTCTTCTCTTCTCTTCTCTTCTCTTCTCTTCTCTTCTCTTCTCTTCTCTTCTCTTCTCTTCTCTTCTCTTCTCTTCTCTTCTCTTCTCTTCTCTTCTCTTCTCTTCTCTTCTCTTCTCTTCTCTTCTCTTCTCTTCTCTTCTCTTCTCTTCTCTTCTCTTCTCTTCTCTTCTCTTCTCTTCTCTTCTCTTCTCTTCTCTTCTCTTCTCTTCTCTTCTCTTCTCTTCTCTTCTCTTCTCTTCTCTTCTCTTCTCTTCTCTTCTCTTCTCTTCTCTTCTCTTCTCTTCTCTTCTCTTCTCTTCTCNTCCTTTTTTATCTTCTTGAAATTGTGAGCAGTACTGAAAAGTCTGGGCTGTATGATGTGAACGAGTCATAGGCTGGGGATGTATGCTTATTGCTCTGCTTTACTAGAATTACAATATTCCTGAGCATTCCTGGGAAAATCTTTCTTTGGTCTTATTAATCCAAGGGACCTTATTGAACTTACAGTTGCTTTAAAACATATGTATATATAATGGGGGGGGGTTATTTTACAAGACTGTGAACTGAGTAGAAAGGTAATGTCCAAGCATCTTAAAAGCTTATCTCAAATTCAAAAGTAAAGACACCTCTGAATACTGCCACGGCACGACTGGTGGATCCCATCCTCTGTTAACAGTATTCTCCTGCAGGCTCTCATATTTCATGTTGCTTTTCCTTCTGTCTTGCCAGGAAAAACAAAAACACAAACAAAACCCCCAAACTGCTGTACTCAGAGATCTCAGCGTCAGGGCCATTTTTTGTGTGCCCACACACACACACACTCACACCCCCCCCACATCTTCATTACCAGACTGATGATGTCAGTTGTTCTGACAATAAAAATGAGGTTTCATATGACATCCAAAGTGAAGTGACTATTGCTGCTGCCTGCCAGGAGCCCTTCCACTGCTCCTTCCCCTTCCTCCCCCAAGAGCCAGCTCTGGCTGCTTCCCGGAGGCAACTCCAGGGATGGTGCAACTGAGCAGTGAGCAGCTCAGAGCTCATCCAGTGAGAGTTCATCCACCAAGCAAGGCTTTTTTAATTTAAAAAAGCAGCATTTTACTCTTCGATACAGTTTATCTCTGATCACACCAAGGCCTAACTCATAGGAAGCAATGGGGCTGTCACTGTAGCAGATAGATACAGTTGTCCAAAACACGGTGTAACATGAAACTTCTCCTGAAAATACCAGGTGATGTTTTAAGCAGGCACGTATGACTCCTGCTGTTTGGGAAGGTTTGTCTGAGGTGTGGCAAAACAGCCAGCAGAGAAATTAACCCTCCAACACGAGCCACGGTTTAGGGTTCTCTGAACAGCATCGGGAGCCAACCACATCGAAACCTGTTTAAACAGGACAGAGCCTTTCATGCTTTGCAGTGTGCAACTCATGCCACTTTGTAGAAGTTTATCCTAAAAACCACCAGTTACAAGGTAGAATTAATCTTACAGCATCAGGCTGGAACGTTTAGTTCTTCCCTTCTTTACAGAGTACTTGTGAACACAGAAGAGATTTGAAAATCAACAAGGCTAACAAAAGCCGTAGGGGAAAAAAACCCCAAACCAAACCAAACCAACAACAATAATGCAAAACAAAACAAAAAAACCCCCAAAACCAAAAAACCAAAAAACAAACAAACAAAAAAAACCAAAACCCCCACAAAAACAAACAAACAAACAAACAAAAAAAGACCTTGTCTAATAGAAATTTTTTAAAATTTGGTAAATGATAATTTTGTTCCAACCCCACACCACCCACCTCCCCCCCTGCTTACTTCAAACAAAGAGCAAGGTTGCTATCAGAATGGTTTGTACTCCAGGAGCACCTAGGGACAGTTAGCTGGTGTCATAAAGCACTGTGCACAGGGTCTATGAAAAGACAACCACAGGTCCAGAAAAGCCAGGGGAACATAGTTATATACAGCAAATGGGGAGAAAGGGGTGAAAACAAGAGTGCAGGGCAACAATAGGATCAGACTAGTCAGGTGAGCAGCCTATCACTTCACCTCAGCAGGGCTGTCATTTGACCTGCACATGAGTGCACAGGAGGCTGTATCCTGAGTCCTGGGACTGCAGAGGAACAGTAGCAGTAGGGTCTCACAGTGTGTGAGTCCATCCAGCAGAGTCAGGGCTTCAGGTGTGGCTTCATCTTCTCTCCTCTAAAGATCCTATCTGCCTCAAGGGAGAGCAGTGCTATATGGCATTAAATGCAAGTATGTGAGATTCTGGTGATCTGGCTGGGAAGTATGAGACAAGGACAACTTTACAAACCTGTGGTGACCCAGCTGCCACAGATGTGGCTCTTCTGTTGGGCTATGAACACACAGTTTTAGCAGTGCTATGGGTTTTGACGGACAGGACAGCTCCCTCCTTGTATGGGTGAGCCAGGGCCAAAGTAAAGAAAGGTTTGCATCAGTAATGATGTGTAGGACCTGCCACAGGATCTAACAGCCACTATGGACAGGGCCACATGCCAGCCAAGGAAGGCGTGGAAGGCTAAGTGAGGAAATTAGCATTTGATGCAGCAGAAAAGGAGACAAAAAGACAGGTACAAAAAATCCCTGAGGCCTAAACAGACATTTGAGACTATGACATTGTCTTCTAGGATATACTGTAATGGAGCAAGCTGAATTTATCTTTAATTTCCTAAAGCTGGTGTCCTGAGGTAAATTAGTGACATGCACTCAACAGTTCTGGAAGTCTTGGGTGCTACTGGACAAAGCCAAAAGAAGCAATTGTATCAATTCAATAATGCCTATAAGACAAAAGATATTTGCAGCATGTATTTAATGTGTTAAAAAGGGGAAAATAGCATTTGCTGGGCTGGTAAGGAGAAGGAAGCAGCTGCTAGGATACTAGAGGACAAGGGTTTGCACACATTTTTTATTTCTGTGAACGGAAATGAGAGAAGCAAAAGAGCTTGAGGGAAAAGAGAGTGAAGCCTTCAAAGTTATTCCGTGTCCTTAGCTTCCCTAAGAATTTTTTCATTCTATATCTGATTTAGATTATAAAGTCCCTAGGGCAGCAATGGTCTTTAATTTAAGTCTTCTTAAGTACTGGCCAAATCATGATGTTTAATGAGCAACTAAAGTGTTGATAAATTCGTGTAAAGGTTGCCTGCCTGCAGTCTGGCATTTAATAGATGACACCCAGTTAAGACTGACAGGATTAGCTTTAAGGGAAGCGCATGAGAGTCCTTCTATTGCCGTCAAACAAAGGAGGTTCTGGTTCATGCTGCAAACAATTCTTTGAAATTAAGAGAGTGCAATTGGGTACTGTATACACAGATGCATTTCTGCATATTGCATATGGCAATTTCCCACCAGACAAACTGCAGACCCAGTCAGGCAAGCTGCTGCATCTTGGTGGACCCCAGGGTTCCACGTGGGTGCAGAAGCCGGCCATGCAAAGCAGCTTGCTGGATTATGGCATAATTCATTGCTGCGGTACAGCTTACTCACTCTAAAGGGCTTTATTCACAACAGGGATGACTGAGGTGCCGGGAGGCACAAGCCAAGTTGAAATAGATTTGTCAGGCTTGTTTCATGCTGTGTTGTGGTAGCTACATTTTAGATTATGAAAATTGTGTTATTTCTAAGATTTAGATTACAGTACTGCCTAGAGATTAATAAAAATTGGAGATTTGGCTGTAAATGTTGGGTCCAAAATTCTGCGAAAACACCAACAGTCTGCAATCTCAATCATCTGCAAGCTAAAGCATGGCAAAGATTTATGCACCATTTGGTTTGCCAACTTCAGCAGGTTCTGGCATATTTAGAAGAAGATACAGGCTGATAAACAGACTCATATGGCTTTCGGTATGTTCTCTTTCTTATCCTATTCTGTTTAAAATAGTAAGTGCCATCTTTTCCTTTCTGCTTTAGCCTTCAGGAATTTAGGTTGTTCTTTTTGTTTGGAGTTGTTAAAGAAAAGGTAGACTTGAGGGTGGTAGCAGATTTACCTCATGACAAAGCTAAAAATATGCTGCCATGGCCATATTCCCCCATCTAACAAAAACAAACCATCTGGAAAAGAATTACCAGATCAACACATTAAGCAATGGGTAAAAAAAATAATTTTCCTGATAAAAATGGCATTCCCATTTTGTCACTGGAATTATACCAATAAAACTAGTAGTCTTACCTGTGTTCTAAAGTATCTAGGATTAAGTAAAAGTCCTTGTGAATTAATTCAGGGATTGCACAAAAGGGGCACTGTGACAGCACGTTTGTTGTGGCCATTTGGGTAACAATCTGGTAGATGAGACTTCTCTCAGGTGAAGCTGAGGGGGCTGTGCAGAGAAGACGGGGAGACGGAAGGGAGAATAAGGCAGAGAGGATGAGCCAGCCATGGTGTGAAAAGCCTTGAAACAGTGTAAATGGATTTGAACTTCTGGCTAAGAAAGCAAGCTGAGTAAATGTCTGTCACAGAACCGACTTCTGCTTGTCTCCTCCCTCCCCCTCCCCCAAGAAATGATGATGATATGAATAGTTAGAGATAGATAAATGGATATATATAGACAGAGACAGAAAACTGGGGAGAGTGGTTGAGGGAGAAGTAAGACACCATATCACAATGTTATGCAGTTAACAAGAAACAAGGAGTAGCAGAAACAATTAAAAAATACCATGATACCATATGGAACTTTCCACTTTCAGTTGCATTAAAAAGCTTTGTAAAAGAAACTTTAAATTAAACAACTACATTCTCTTCACTTCAAAATAGTGTCCTTTGCCGGCAGACAATATCAATATTTAACACCCTTCCCCCTTTCCCCACCCCCACTTTTACATGTTTGAATCCATAGATGTCTAGTACAGGCATGAGAAACTGATAACCCTGGTGTAAGAGATAACAAGTAAGCTGATTTTGAATTGTAGATGGATAAGCAGAGGTACCGCTTGGAGCATTGTGGCATTTTATGAGGGGCAGCAGAAAGAGAAAGCAGCTTCCAGTCCTGATGGATGTAATAGCCATTTTCCACTCAGGGTAAACAAGGAATCAATGAGTTGCCCCCTTTTTAGTGTCAGCTGAAACAGTGGAAAACATGCGCCCAAGGACACAGACAGATCTAAACAGTGTAGGTCATCTGTTCCTGGGAGGAGTCCTGATATCCGATACATGATGAGGCAGGGGACTGAAGGAAATGAAGACTTGTATGTGAAAGAAAAGGGGCAGGAACATGAGAGAGAATGAGAAAGTCATCTGGATATAAACCTACTTGTCTGAGAAAAAACAACACTGTGGTTTTGAGAGATGTGATGAGCTGGTATACTACTTGCAACTATGCAGAAGTGGGGAGACCTTCCTCCCCACTTCCCCTTTCCTCCTTGTTCTGAGCCTTGCAAGCCCACTGTTCATGCTGGTGCTCATCCTTGTCTCTGAACTGACATAACTCATCAACGCAGCAGAAAAGTAATGCAGAAAAACTTAGATATGCATGGGTCATAAGCCTAGCACAGGCACTGGGTGAAAATGCTGGTAGAAGGAGGAGAGTATGAAGAGTGACATGAGAGGGAAGATGAAGGACAAGAGGAGGAAGAGATGAGGCAAGATTTCCTTTTTGAGGAATGGAGCCTATCCTATCAGTTCAGCTGCCTGAAAAACCACAGCCTGAAAGCACATAGAAGCAAAGCACAGTCAGGAAGTTGGGAGGTTCTCTTCATGCATTACTTTGGTATCTAATAGAAATAATCCTAAATTCCTAAATTCTCACTAGCGAAATGGTCAGAATTGGCAACGCATAAGGGTGCTGCTCTAATCTGGCTGCAGTCAGCCACCATGGTTTGTAAACATGACTCAAGAAGCAGACAGAGTATATTTGATCTGGAAAGATAAGAATGTGTGCTGCCTGGGGAAAGAGTTAGATGTACTTTGACATAGATAATAAGATGCCATGCCTTAGCCTTGACTGTCTTTTGCATACCCATCTCCCTGTGAGGAATATCTGAAGATGTCATTAAGGAGAACAAAGCAAAGCAAAACTCTGAACTACAGCCTTTGCATGCTAAATATTGTCCTGAATACACAGTGCGCCTGCACAGATTCCCTTTGAAATGGGAGCAGAGGTGTCACCTGGTGCTTTTCTCAGTCCGGGGCTGAGACAATAAAGTCCCACTTATAAAAAAAGTAAATTAAAACTCTGTAGTAGTAGCCTGGGAAACTGTAGCTTATGATAGCTTTATTAAAGTACTTTATCGTATTCATGTAGAATGCTCAAATACTTTTAATGAAAGTTCCTACTGAAGTAAAACCTCCAGGGTCATACCAAATATGGTCAGAAAGTGCCTAGGGAAATCCCTGTATTTTGTCTTCCTTAGAGTCTGTGACATTTTCTACTTCAGCGAAATATCTGCAAATAATTCAGTCAACCTCTGTTGAATTTTAAGGCAGTTAGATTGAATTCTTAGAATATCTGGGCAATTTACAGTCTTGGGTGCAAGCTGTGCCATCAGCTGTTTTATCTTGAGATCATGTAAAATTACTATGATTTGCTTTGCGAATTTTATATCTTCATAAAAAAAAATCCTTAAATTATTCGTAGATCTTTAAATATGTTAGGATGATAGGATGAAGCAGGTAAAGTTAGCTTTTCTGTTAGTCATTTTAGGTCAAGAGTTTTAAAGGATGCTGCTGATGAGGTACATAGCACAAGGACAATTCAGTCCTGGTGCCATCTATGGCTCTAGGGAGAAAGACCAGATTTTGACTAAGTCAGCAGCAGAGCACCCGCTGAATTCAAGGACTGCATTTTGCCTGCCTGGTGTCTCACAGAGAGTGTCAGAAGCATTACTCTGCCAAGCTCTTGCCAGGAAATCCACTCTACCGAGATGAGTCACCAAAATGAACTTCTTGAAGCAGACTACAAGCATAGCCACAATGTAAATTTGAGTATGTCGATCACACAGTTTTACTGAAGAGCACCCTGCTCGGATGGTGTGCAGAGTTCACTGAGCCTTACCCCACTGCACCGGGGAGGAAGGGGGAAGGTCACACCTTCACTTCACCGCTGCCCCTCGTATCCTTCCCCAAGGGTTTAACAGCTGGGGGATTTCACCTCCATGCTGCCTGTATAGCATTTTGGGCATTTTCTTCACGAACATACGACCCAAAAATTTTCTTTTAGCAAAAAGCCCCCGTTGAAATGGCAACCAGGGAAACGTGAGCACTGCCCCGGGTGAGGCCAACTGCTCGTGCCAGCCGTGCCGCCGCGAAGCGCAGCGCCAGCGTCTCGTCAGCCCGGGGCGCCTCCATGCAGAGAAGCCAAGCCCGGGGCTGGGGGGGACGGGGCCCCCGAGGGTCACCCCCGCCGAGGTCAGCGCGGTGCCGCCCGGGGCACGGCCCGGCACACGGCTCGGCCCGGCCCGGCCCGGACTGCGCCGCAGCCCTCGGCCNGGGCGGAGGGCGAGGCCCCGCTGCCACCACCTCCCCTCTTTCTTTCCGCCCGCCCTGTCAGGCACCGCCTCCTCCTCTCCTCCTCCTCCTCAGCCGCCTGACCAGGGGACGGNNNGGCAGTCGCGGAGAGGCAGCAGCGGGGGGGTGGCAAGGTAGGAGGCAGCCCACGAAGCTCCGCCGGTCCGGGCTGCTACTCGTCCTCTTTCTCCTGCGTGCGGGGCGCTGAGGACCGGCCATGGTGAAGGTGTCGTTCAACTCCGCGTTGGCGCAGAAGGAAGCGGCGAAAAAGGAGGAGGAGAACAGCCAGGTGCTGATCCTACCGCCGGACGCCAAGGTGAGGGCGGCGGGGGCCCCGACCCTCCGGGGCCAGCGCGGCGGCGCCAGGCGCTCCGCTCTGCTCTGCTGTGCTCCGCTCGGCTCGGCTCGGCGGGGCTGCCGGGGGAGGGGAGCGCGGCGGGGCCGATGCCGTGCTTTGTACACCCCTTGCCCGCGGCGATGACCGCGGGCGGGCCGGGGGAAGGCTGCGCAGCGGTGCGCCCCGCCGCCCCATCGGCTCACGCTTTTAAAATGGCTGACAGGGAGCGAGCTTCACGGCACCGCTTCTCCCGGCTCCGGGGATCTCTGTGGTGCTTCTGGCTTTTTGCTTGTTTGTTTGGGGGGTTTTGTTAGGGTTTTTTTTTTTTT
>VZRL01005608.1:128011-159165 GCA_013397895.1 Origma solitaria
CCCCCCAGATCTTGTGTAATTTGTGTTAAATGTTTTGGAAATAAAGGTGTTAACTTTACAGTTTTTTTACATATATATATAGTATTTATATATTTATATATATATATAATCTTTATATATAGAGAGAATTTTTTATATATATAGTATTTTTATATACATGTACACATACACACATATATATACATNTCTTGGGATGCTTAACACAGTGCATCTTTACCACATCCAGCTTTGAGCATGGAAACTGTGGATTCACACATACGTATTGTGGCTGACCTTTGGATAACTGCATGTGCAGAGAGTTCAATGTGAAAGTGTAAATGTTAAGAATTTTAAAAGCAGCAGCTTTCTGCATTTATTCCTTATGAGAACATTATTATTCCGACCTTTAAAATTAACCTTTTTTTTTGTTTTTTCACTTTAGCTTAGTCTTGCCTAAGGAATACTAAAACAGGCATTTTTAACATAGAGTGAAGGGATCCCCCTAGGACATACTGTTGAGCAGCAACTAACAAGCGCTGTTTTGCTGTGTAGAAAACCCCCCAGATCTTGTGTAATTTGTGTTAAATGTTTTGGAAATAAAGGTGTTAACTTTACAGTTTTTTTACATATATATATAGTATTTATATATTTATATACATGTACACATACACACATATATATACATACATACATATATATGTATGTACATACATACATGTGTGTATATATATATATACACGCACATACATATATGTAAGTTACTGTACCCACTAATAAATAGTCATTTGCTTATTATTTTTCTGTCAGGAAGGCAGGTTTTCCCACTTCATGGAACACATCCGTAGCTAGGTGGTTTAGGATTGTTTTGTTTGTTTTTCATTTCTTCTTTTCTTGCAGGAGTTTCCATATTCCCTTTATAGGGTCTCTCCAGCCAAATTTTTATAGGCCTTTCACCAGTTGCTGTTTGGAAGGGAGCAGTCTGTATTTTCGTCTATTTTCTGTGATGCAACTACGTCATTTAACCAACCAGCTTCTGCTATCTGTCAGAGCATTGTGGAGATTAAGGCATGATTATTTAAAAGAGGACCAGAAGTAAAAAATCCTAACCAAGTGAATTTTCTCCCTCTTCTCCCAGACATTGCTAAGATTTTAATGAAAATCCACCAAACCATAGATGAAAACCCTCCAGTTTCAGGCACAAAGAGTACTCAGTGTTCGTTCTGTTACTTTATTTGACTTTATGGGTACCCAAAAACATGAATTAGGGTAAATTGAGTTTTATTGAGCAAAATTTTTGTTGTTAATGAGGGACTCTTCCTAAGAAAAAGAGCCTTGTGGCTGATATCTTCCCCTGCATCCTTTTACATCATGAATTTGTGCTACTGATAAGTAGTGCAGCTTCCTGAAAATAAGGTAACTGTGGTTGAGACTTGAGACTTTTGGCTCCTAAAGCTATTCCTTAAAGGCTGCCAGCAGTTGAGAGAATACTAAAAAGCCAAGACCTCTAAAAGTTTGTGCTGCTCCTCTGACAATCTTTTGCTATTTTTAAGTGAGTTTAGGGATTCGGAATTACCGAGTTCAAAATGCGATCTGGAGGCACTGGTGTCATCCCCATGCCCCAGCAATGGAAATGAACCTGTGGGACAGAGGAGTTCTGTCAGTGCGCAGTATCTCACTTCCTTTTCTGTCTCTCATAACTTCCTGACCTGAATAACAAATACAAAGCTTTGGTTGAGAAATACAACCATTTCCCAGAAGAATTATATTTAATATTTCAAACAGGATGTATTCTGCCAGACCTTTGTGATAACTGCTTGGCCAGTTGTTTGTATCATTCACGTTTTTGGCTGACTGAGCAAGAGCTGATGGCTGTACCATACAGCTCATGTGAATTCAGTGCAGGGGTGACTGGAGAGACAATGTAAATACTTTCTGCAGTTCTAAACAATCTCTCTTTTCAGATTCCCAAACTTTTACTTGGCTGAGACCCCTTGCCCTAAGAATGTATTTGGAGGATTTTTTTATCCCTTAACATTGTCATGTGGAAAAGGCTCTAATTATATGAAGCTTTGCTTAGTGCAAAATCTAGGAAAATTACCCTGTACTGTAATGTATCCTTATAGTAAATGCCATAAGTACTTCTCTTACGTTCGTTCACTCCTGTTTTTCTGTGCTGCAATACTCTTTTTGATAAACTTCAAGAAACTAGTTTAGATATTAACATTGCACGTTAGTATGAAGAATACCGCTTAAACAGAGGCTATCAGAATGGAAGTTCTGTTCAATGGGAAAGATCAAGTTAAATGAGTTAATTTCTGAAGGTGTGGATCAAAACGAAATGCTGAGCTTTCCTGTGAAAATCACTCGAAAGAAAATTTTCTTGGAATCAGCAGTATTTTCAAGGGAAATGGTTTAGACTCATTCCATTATAATGAATATTTAATCCAACATATGAACATCTATTTCAAGAAAAGTTTAATTTCAAAATATAATGTGTATATACATTTTTTTTCTGTTAAAGATTTTAATGAAATGTTTGCAGTTGCAAATGTAATCTAACAGTTGTGGCGTTTTTTACTATTTTTTAATTTCAAATCTATTTTCTATTTTCAAATCTATTTTCTTTGTTATTTGTGTAGGTTTTTTCCTTTTTTTTTCTTATCAGCATTTTAGTAAATGTCAATGCTGATTGGGGGGTATATAAGAATGGTAAGCATACTTACCTCCAGGAACGTTTTCAGTTAACTGTTCTGCAGTTATGACTTTGGAATATTTGTCAGCTTTATACATATTTTCTATCTAGTAGCCAGTAGCTACAGGCATCTGATTGCTCTTCATAAAAAGAAAATAGTCCTTTCTGTGACTCTTAGGAAATATCTTCAAAAGCAAATGCTGCGTTTTTAAGTCCTAGTAATTTAAAATGTTCTTTATTCTGTACTTCCAAAAACACTATGACATTTTTAAAACATAACTACAGCAATAAGTAATTATGTGTTTTGTTACCTATTGCACAGATTCCTTTTTTCCCCCTATTTTTTCTCTCCCCATCCTCCCCTTATGCTATGATTGACAAAGGTTAGCATTATCTGCTTTTAGTCTCCTGATCTGTATGAATAATACAACATTCATTTTCTTACTATTTATATGCTGCTTTTTATCCTCAGTGGAAATTACTTTGAATCTACAGATGAAAAGCATGCTAATTTATAAAATTCGGATATCTGTCCTAATTTTACAGATGTGGTAAACCAAAGGAATGGGATAATTAATAAGATTGAGCTCTGCAATGAAGTTAGAAATGGTTTTGTGGCAGACATCACATCATGTAGGTAGGGTTCGGGCCACAACGGACATACAGAAAAGCACTAGGTTCTTTCTCAGTGATGCATGTGGCATCTACAAGAAAGGGTCCTCTGTGCAACAGTTGTACAAAATTGATAATGACAAAATGCCAAAGTAGTATTTGCCCAACAGTTATTATAGAGATCCTGAAAAAAATAAATTGGTATCTTGTTCGTCCTTTCCATATAGTGTCAGTGTGTGTGTGCGTACACAAATATTTTTACAAAGTTTATATATTATTAAGTATGCAATACATGTAATTTCATATATACATACACACATAAAAATAAAACCCACAGGCATTTTAAAAGTAGAGTTCCTTGAATGCAAATCCTTAGTTAATTTGTGGTTGCCTTCGTCCTAGGGTTTAGCAAACTCCTGCTTTGATGGCAGCTTTCTGCTCCTTTGTGGGTAGAATGAGATGGTGGAATGACTGTGGAAAAAGAGTAGGCTGGGGAGATCATAGTTGGGAGGGGTCATTGATCTCTGGGGTGGATCTCACATAGTTGCTGAATCACTAAGGCCTATTTATTTATTTATTTATTTTAAAAGATAAAGCCTACCCAGAAATAGAAAACCCTTGCATTTACACATTTGAAAATACAGCATCCTTTGCAGGGTGTGAGGCCAGACACGGCTCCTGGAGGCTGCTGCACAGTGCCCTGAGTTGTCTTGCCTAAGGTTTGCAGTTTTGGGAAGCTGTCTTGGTGAGGTGTTTGAGCACTGGCCAGCGTCTGTGATCCTGTAGGGTGTGATGCTGCCAGGTGCTGGGCACTGGAGCGTGTGCTCCACTTCAGACTTTGAATAGTCTAATCGCACTGAAGCCCTTTAGTTTGTTACAACAGTTTTGTCTAGAAAGAGGGTGTAATTAAACCTAAGCCTTTCAAAGTCAGCTCTCCTGTGCTCGTACTCATAACTGCTACAATTAAATGCTGTTCTGTATTTGCATATAGAATGGTTTCCACGCAGAGAACTGTGCTTGCTGTACAGGTGCTATGCATTCTGATTCACTAATACATGTATTAGCACGGTGTATGTGTTTGAGGACAGGGCTGCCGTTCAGAAGAGCCTCATCAGGCTACAGTAATGGGCTGAATAAAATCTCATGAGTTTCAGAAATAAGAAATGCCAAGTCCTGTATCTGGAGCAGACTCATGCCAGCTACCAGGACATGCAGGGGACCACCTGGCTGGGAAGCTGCTCTGCTTGAGAAAGACCAAGGGCTTCTGGTGGACAGTCAGCTGAACGCTACTGACTGGCATCACTGCAGGATGAGAGCTTTCTGGTCCAAGAAAAGACAGCAAACTGGTACGAGTGCAGCAGGGGCCACCACGATAGTCAGAGGCTGGAGGTTATGGCCTGTGAGGAGTGGTCAGTGGTGCGGGGCTTGTTCAACCTAGAGATGAAACTGCTGCAGGGAGCACTTCACAGCAGCCTCCCAATACCTGGGGAGGTGACTGAAAAGACAGTGGTCATAAATTTAAAAAGGAGAGCTCCTACCTGATGGAAGCACAATATTTTTCAGTCTGGAGAACTGAACGCTGCTGAGGAAGCTACCCAGAGAAGCTTTGAAGTGTCAGTCTTAGCAGTTTTCAAACCTTGACTGGTCAAGAGCCCTGAGCAACCTGGACAGGCTTCAGAGTCCGCCCTTGTTTGAAGCAGGACTACAGACCTCACAAGTGGGTTTTCTGATGCTGGATTCTCCTTTAGAGAGAAACTGAGACACAGCCTTTGTAACTTGCTTGAGATGACATACCATCTGTGGCTGAACTGGGAATAGAGTTATTAAATTCTGAGGCTCAGTGGTGCATATGTGCATGCTAATGAGATCTCTTGGGTGAAAGAGCCAATGCCGCTTGGGAAAATAGCCTTGAGAGAAATCTAGGTTAAATTCACACAGCGTTCCATCATACTGATGTCTGAGATTCAGGCAGTCGTAGGAAAAAAGAGAAATTTCAGATATAAGACGTGAACAGGGTAAGGAAGAAACAGGAACTGGAACAATCAAGGTCAAAGAGATAATTTAGTATTGATCCATTTTAAGTGGAATAGGAACCTTCTGAGTTCCTGCTTTCAAACACTGATCTAATTCAGGATAAAGATGAGAGAAATACTGCATTAAAGTTATAGATTGATTTAGTATGTTTTTTGTAAGTATGGTAGAACGTAAGTCAGTTGTAAGTCAAAGAATGCAGGTGGGTAAAGGGTTTATTTTGGCAATGTTTAAAAATGAAGCGTTTTTCAAAACTGGACAGTTTAATGAACTGCCATGTTTGGTGTGCTGTAACTATAAAGAGTGTGGTGATTTTGTTTTCTGAAAGCAAAATGCATTCTGAAGAATGTCCCATATAAATTCTTAGGTTTGAGTGGTTTTGTTTAAAAAAAAAAAAAATCCCTCTTGCCAGATACCTGTGCAATCTTTCCACCTGCATGTTTTAGTCTATGACTTGGAAACTTGCCCCAGAACACTTCTCTTTTCTTTAAATATATGAGAAAACTAAATGTAGAAAGCAGAACAAATATCCATCATTCTAATTTATGAAAATGTATAGATAAATTCAGCAACATTAATATATTTTATAAATAAATCTGATTTCCACCACAAGAATCCAGACATTTATAGAGGCAAGACATTTTCGAAATGTTGTAGGTTTTGTCGAAGTTTTTCTGTTGGGGAGTGGGGAGAAGGCAGAAGAATCATAAAACTCCAAAGCAAAGGAAATAAAGGATGTGTGGAGCTTAATTACTTGTCTAGCACACGCCGAGCACTCCTGGAAGTTTGTTTTTTTCTTTTCTTTAAAAATACTATACCCTGTATAGTATTAATGTTACTTTAAAAATGTAGGTTTGTATCACAGAATGTCTAGCATTGGATGTAATCTGGGCCAACTCCCCTGCTTTAGCAGGACCACTGCAGCTGGTTGCCTGAGACCATCTCCAGTCAGCTTCTGAATATCTCCAAGGATGGAAGACCCCACAGCCTCCCTGGGCAAGCTGTGCCAGTGTTTGGGGTCATATAGTAAAAGAAATGTTTCCTCCTGTTCAGTAGGAGTATAAGGTGGCATTAAGATCCTGAGGTGGTAATCTCTACAGAAAAAAAAGCCAGGAGAGCAGTCCTGAGTGTTTACAGCAAAAATGCAGGCCAGGAGGTACAGGAGTGCTGTGCTGGTTGATGTGGCAGGCCGAAGTACAGAGCAGTTCTGTGGCTGTAGCTCAGCTCCTCTTCACCAGAGCATAGTGGTGAATGGTTTATCTTGGAGCAGCAATGAAGGGAGGACATGGAAATAAGGTGTGCCCAGTTACTCCGCACGTGGCAGATACTGGACAACTCTGCTTTGGGCTGGGGAAAGATACAGGGGGCATAGACATAGGAGAAGTGGCCAGAGAAGGAACTTGGTAGATCTTGGAACTGGACAGGGAATAGGAACAATCTGGGGAACACAGTTTGAAGAGATCAAATACAATGTGTAGTTAGTTGTACACTTGCTGTAGACCGCCTGGGATGAGGATGTAGCCAAAAGTGCATGTGCCTCACCTGAAAAAAAGTCTTTGCCTTGTCTACAACAACTTCCAGGCCATTTAAGTACCTTGTCACTTTCTAGTCCATGTAAGACCAAAGCTAACAATGACTAATCTTAATGCTACTCCAAAATTTAACCAAAACAGCAATTTGAATAGTTACAGGCTTTTTCCTTCTTTACCCATCCTCGTTAATTGTTGACTGCCATCAGGTTTTGCAGTCTCTTATCTCAGAAATGAAGGCAGTGTTTAGGTAAATCAGGATTACTCACATTGGTTAGGAGTTGCTGGATTACTCTTCAGGACACGCTTTTGTTGTCCATCACGTAGATGCAGATGAACTGCTGATTCATGTCCTTATCATTCACAGCTGTAATTTTCCTTTACTTCCTGCAGAAAATTTGAACTCTTCATGTTCCAGCATGTTTCTCTCTAAGTTTTATTTCCTGCTCCCTTCTCATGCCTGTTTCCTAATTTTTGTTCTCTCTTCACCTCTGTCTTTCCCAATAACATGAAAGCTGCAGCTATCTTCCTACCCATCCGCACTCATTCCCCTTTTAAGATGATCTTGAGCTGACTGCTTATACTAATGTTTTTGTTCTGTTATAGTTACAATGTTTGAACAATGAAATGAGTCATTTGACAGACACCTCATGTTTTAATAAAACTCCCCCATTATTTCATGAAAGGTAGCATTCAACTAATTAAAATGACCTTGGACTTTGAACTTGTAAAGCTCTTGGAATGTAGTTCTTTCTTACTTCTGGATTTCCTAGTGTTGTATAAAAGATTCTGTATTTACAATATTATTTCAAAGACCATATACAGATTCAAGAAATACAAGAAGAGGTTAATAGTACCAACGGCCTAATAGATAATTCTGATTGATTAATCTCCTTGATTATTCAGGCTACGTGACTACAGCAAACAGCAGCAAAACTAAGGTCTTGTTTTCATGCTGTTCTTTAGGCAGAGAGTCTTTGGCCAGATGGACAAATCCCTGTCCGTCATAACAGAAGAACAGGCAGTGCTGGCGCTGAAGGGTTGCAATGTTCAGATACCAACTGCACATAAACAGCCATAGCTTGTTTTCTGGACAAGCAAGAAATCTCTGAAGCATCTATTGTATATAGAGTGGTTTTTTCCAACTAGCAAGTTAAAAGATCATTGTACTTAAAATCTAAATTTGATTTTATTAGTAAGCATAAAATTGCTGTTTTAGAGGCAGATCAGTATGATCGCCTTCCAGATTCACAGCATCTGCCAAGTGAGGAGTCTTGCAAAAGCCTGCCTTTATTTCCCATCTGCAATAAGTAATAAATAGAATACCAGGCTTGGAGCAGTCCTTAGGCAGGAATACCATCGAAAGAATGCAGAGCTCTTTCTAAATTAAGTTGATTTTAAATTGACTGTCTTTTGTGAGGATTTTCTACAGATGTCAGATTTACAAGTCAGAGCAGATGAGCCTGACCAACAGAATTCAGTTTATACAGCTGTTGGTCAGTATTTTATTTCAAGACTTTTTAGCCTCTCTCATTAAAAAACACTTCTAGGGAATCATCATTAACTTCCCTTCTTCCTGTTCCACTAATTAAATCTGCAGTTGGTCAATATTTGCCTTCAGGAAGCTCAGTCTGCCCCACTATGTTCTGTCCATCCATGTGAGCGAAGTGGCACGCAGAGGACCTTGGAGGAAAACTGTTCTGAACATCTTCCAGCCAGTTCTACCCACATTAACTGTAACCTTTTATATGTGTGTTTGTGTATATATGTATTAAGTGTTATTCTCACATGCATAATTATGGACATTTTGTGTATTATACTGCAGACATTTTTAGTAATATTTGTAATACTCAGCAATGCTTTGCATCTGGTTTCTCTGTGGATCAAAGACTGTTCATTCCAAAAGACATTTCCCCCTCCCAAAATTATTTTTATTGCGGTCGTATCTATTTTTAAATTTGGGACATTATCTTTTGCATAGCTCTCCAGCAGTCATACAGTATTCTGGACTTCTCACAGCATGTTGTCCATCATACCTGGTTTAGATGTGTCCTTAATTTTTGCAAAGGAACAAGGTCTCATAATCTTCTCACTCATTTTAATATGAACTAGACATATGCCTTGTAAGTTTATAGACTGCATAACTTTTATAATGTTAAAGCAATTATATTCTACTATGTACAAAAAGCCACAAGGGGAAAATCTGAGTAATTACCAAGTCTAATTATACACATTTGTGGCTCAGTATTGGAGCTTCTTAGGATACATTTGTGATATAACCCCAAATATGAATTTGGCCATTTTCAAATTCAGCATTTGTTTAAAGAAAAAAAAAAAAGTGGCATTAAAATTGAGCTGAAAAGAGCAAGAGAATATTTGGCCACTAGCCATGAATAACTGCTAATATTTGCAGGTTTAAGAGGTTATTAACTTTTTTTTTTTTTTTTCTACTGCAGAACAGTTAATGCTAATTGTCATAAAAATGTTCTTGTGAAGATCTCTCCGTAGTTGAGACATGTTCTGGTAAACGGTTTGTGGTATTATGTGCCCATCTCTGAAGTGTTTCCTNTTTTTGGAGGTTTAAGGAGTTTTTAACTTTTTTTTTTTTTTTTTCTACTGCAGAACAGTTAATGCTAATTGTCATAAAAATGTTCTTGTGAAGATCTCTCCGTAGTTGAGACATGTTCTGGTAAACGGTTTGTGGTATTATGTGCCCATCTCTGAAGTGTTTCCTGGTTTTAGTAAGACAGAGAGCAGCTTTACATTTGCTGCTGTGGTCACCAATGAAGGGACCTGTACTGAAAACTGCAGTAATCTTGTCACTTCTTTATGAGAAGACTCTAGATTTGAATCTTGCTAGTCTCAAATAATAGAGAATTTAATATTTGTTTTCTATCTGAAAGGAAAATTGTTGCTGCAGAGCTTGAAGTTATTCAGGTTGGGAAGTTCTGAACCATTTAATTTCAACACTGTAGGATTTAGTGTACAAGTGGCAGAGAGATGCTTCTGTTTCATGTCTTGTCCATGGGAAATAGGCTAATCAAATGTTTTGCAATTAGAACAATCAGCTCATCAACGGAAACAAGCCAGTTTTGGGCTTGCATCCAGTTCCTCCTAAGGCATTTTGCATCAGAGATGAGTTTTGTGGCATCATCTTAAGGCTGAGGATTCACAAGGGAGTTGAAAGTACATGGGGCAGGGATGAAGGAGAAGAGGGGCAAGAAAGGGACCAGGACAGTAATGTTTAATTATTACTGCTCGCAGAAGTAGAGAGGCGTATTTTTAGAGGTCAGTCTTCACCTCAAGTGCATGATGCTTGCTTTTCTGGCAGTGGAAAGCTGGCCTAGAGAAAAATTAGTCATTGAGGCTGCAGTCTCATGTTGTGCTCTGGCTTCAGAAGCAAGTGCTGCTGCCTGGGAACAAAGTGCAGTTGTAACCATGTGGGGAGAAGCGCTAATTCAGCACTGTCCCTCTTAGTGGGGATCTGCTTTCACTTAATGGGGTTTTTTTCAGAGCATGAGTCACCTGGAAGGAAGGTGAGCATCCATTGCATTTTCTTCTCTTGCAGTGCAGAGGGTCAGATTTATATAGCAAGGGACGAACTATTCTTTTTGGTCAATACAGCCCAAACTAAGCTGTCATGGCAACAATACAAAAACTTAGAGACCTTAGCCACAGGTCAGCTACAAATATGAGTGTAATTATCTTCCATAAGTTATTTATATTTTAATTTAAGCTGGTTTTAAACTGCTTGATAACACACTTAGTTTTCAGACTAGGAAATCAATTCTGTGTTCTCTTTCAAGAGCATAAAATCTTTTCAGTGATGTCAGTTTCAGGTTCTGCCTGTACTGAGATGCTGTGCTTTCATGCATTCTCCGAAGGAAGAGCCTAAACTGGGCTTGAACTCTTGCTCTAAATTTGGCAGGCTGGTTTTGGTAGGCTGGGGACAAATCCACACAATAGGCAACTACAAATACAAAATAGCTTACCATGCCATCACTAGGGACACCTTCAGACATAATAATGATAGCCTTTAGCTGGTGGTAAAGGATAAAAAGAGTTGTATTAAACCTGTTGTTTACATCTGTCATCTCATATATCAAAGCAAAATTACTTAGGGTGGAGTACTAGTAAACTTGTCCTTCAGGTTCCTCCTAGTATGGTAAAAGTGTAAAAATAACTTTCTTTTTTTCTGATTACTTTTGTGGCCTATGGAAAATTGATCTGAGATTAACTCCCTTTGCCAGGGAGGTGTTCATACTGTGTATGCCTTCTGCACCATTTCCCAGATGCATGTTTTCTTAGTTTTTCTGAACATACAAAATAATGAAAAAAATGGAAGAGGCAGTTATTCCGCTAATGGATAATTCTGGTTGAAGTTAAAAAGGTACGGGGGATAAAAGCAGCACTAGGAAGGAATAAAGATACTCTTTATATTCTTCACTAGGGAATATTATGATATTGTATCCCAGAGGCAGTTTGCTATCCCTTTTTCTGACTAACTTGAAATGGTTGAAATGACAGCTATTATAAAAAGTTTCAATTGGGTGTCCTGTATGCACTGAAATATCTTGGGAAATAGATACCTAATGATACAGGGCAACATAAAAATAAAAATCCTTGGTTTACCTGGTTTAGATTTATAATTGAGATGATTTATAGAGGAATCCGCAGTGACTCTCAACCTGACCTGCGAGTTAATTAGATTAGCATGGGTATTATGTCCTATTCTGTCTTTGCAAAGAGCCAGGTTAAAAACCAGGCAGCTAGTAATCTTGTAATTTTTTACACCGAATTCCTCAAGTAATTGGTACTGTAAAAGTGTTAAAAAGTTGTTTCTTGTCTTTACATTCTGCCTTTTCAGTCCACAGCAAATGCTTTTTTGCTGATCTCACTTTGCCTTGTAATGTATCCCAGAAATGTTGGTTTGAAGGGGCCTCTGGAAGTCATCTGCTGCAGCCTCCCTTTAGAAACAGGATGGTTGCCAGAGCAAGATTAGCCATGATTTTCTCTATTTGAGTCTTGAAAACCTCCAAAGATGGAGATTTCACAGTCTGATTTACTGTGGTATTTAGCAAGGTAAAGTAAAATAAAATGTTGAAATATGTTCAGTTTGACTCTAAATATTTCTGAATCAGATTTTGGCAGCCGTTGCCTGGCAAAGAAGCTGCATTGCCACTTCTTGTATGAAAGATAATTGCGGTGTACTGTAAAGGTGAGTTTCACATAATTTAATTTTAGCTGCATATAAATTAGGTACCTAACTTGTTAACCAAGGAATTTCCCTCTATAATCACTGAAAAGAAGTAAGTCCCTCCAAAATGTGACTTATCCCTCTCTGGGGTGGCTGAGTCATTCCCAGGAAGTGCCACTTTCTCCCACCATTTACAGGGAGGGTCCCCTTTCCATTTGGTGTCAGACTTGCTTAGATGGCTTCAGCCAGATAAGGGGAATTCCTTCCCAACCGGGCCAAGGCAGCTTGGGACTATACCCATAACTTTGTGGTGTGGGGGTATCATCTTAATTAGCAAATACAGCAAAAAGACCCAGCACATCAGGCAGAACACTGACTAACAACTTCAGCTGTCAAAGCCTTCTCAAGCGCTTCCATCATGTTCTTCCTCAGTTTTCTGGTTTGGTGTTTTGTGTTCATTTGGTCATCATGATTTTGCCCGGTTGTCATTCCATGTTATTTTTTAGTGGTTGCAAAGGGGTAATGAATTTCTTTGTATTTATTTGAATTCAGATGTTTTCTCAGGATTATCCTGGCTTGGAACAGGGTAGCTCAAAGTTGGATTTTTTTTTTCCCTTTAGATATGAGTTATGCAAACACTTGGGGGAGGAAAGAGCATTGTAATGTGGCTGATAGAGGAAAGATTTTGCAAGCAGCAGTTTATTGCTTAGGATGCCTGTGGGGACTGCATGGTTATGCAAACTAGTGCCCTAAAGGGGAAACATCCTGTCATTCCTTTAGTGTTACATGAACAGCAGATAGAGGCATGGCAAATGCTGTCTTAGAGCAGAAAGCTTCCTTAACAACAACTTACAAAGCATCTTTTTTTCATTCCCACTCTCACTATTCTGCCAGCCAAGTTGTGGTAAAGGCTGTTTCATTCTGATGAAACAACATAGGAAAGGATATATTTTGCTGCTCTTACTGCCTTTGATCTTTTTTGGTTCTTCAGGTTCACTTACATTGCATATACCAAGGCAAAAATGGAATCTGACCTTTCTGAATTAACTTCCTTGCTCTGCTGTTGTTGCATGGAGGTTGCCTGAGAATGGATATTTTCTGTCTGCAACCTGTGAAGTGGCTCACTCTGTGAGCCAAAATCAGGAGATTTTGTTATATTTTTCTCTTAAGTCTGCTGATTTAGTCAGTGACAATAGCATTAAAAGTGACTGATAGTACAAGTTTTACTAAACCTTAACTTGAACAGACTTGTTTTAAATTTTACCAAATAAAGTAAGTTCTTAAACAGTTGTGCTAAACTGCATACAGCTTTTTCCGGTGGATGCAATGTTTGTATTTGCTGGGCCTGAATCTGCTCTCTTACCTGCCTTGGGAACAGTATGTTGAAAGTCCCTCTCTGATGCCTTGCAGGACCCTGAGGATGCTGTGCCTGTTGGACAGAGAAGGGCCTGGTGCTGGTGCATGTGCTTTGGATTGGCCTTTATGCTGGCTGGTGTGTTCCTGGGTGGTGCCTATCTGTACAAATATTTTGCATTCCAGGTAAGTCACATACTTGTTATGAGAGGGCTGTTTTTCTCTGTGGGAAGCGAAGCAACAGACTGTTCTTCAGTATTACATTTAGAAATGGAGCAAATAAACCAAAGATAGTAAACTATTTTTTCTTTCCAAAACTTCAGCTTTTCTAAAGTCCAGAGTAAGGCCTTCTCTGAAGTTACTTATCAACAGAGAAGGGCAGAAGTGAAGCTGGCAAAGAAAAGGGAGCAACACTTTTGAAAACCTCACTTTGCAGAGAAAATACTGTATCTAAACAGAACTTCGGTTTAGGAACCCCAGTGGTGTCCCAGATTTTTATCTGCTCTCTTTTCTCTTTTGCAGTACCAAATACTGGAGGTGGATTAACCCCTTGAAAGCCTCCTTATTTGATCCCAGGTTTCCTAATGTCTGTGGTACTGCCAATGTACAGGAAACGGATTGCTTGTCAAAGCAACGTGGTGACTCTCCTCTTCCCTAGCCTCCACATGGATAAGAAATATGGGCCCTGCAGGAGACTAGGGAAAAGCACAGTCAGTGTGGTTTAAACATGCTCTGTCAAGTCTAATCCACGCTGACAAGATTAGACCTCTAACAAAATGTATTTTCAGTCTTTTAACAAATGGCACTGCTGCAAGAGGAGCTCTGTGAAGGCAGCAGTGCCAGGGAAGTGGAGCATTTACGTGAAACATGGGAGATCTGAGTTAAATATTGTCTCCCTTGGAGGGAGTTGTCATTGGGCAGCACTGGATGTGCTGGGCTGTTGCCCAAGTGGTGCAAGCACATCCTCCCTGCTTCAGAAACTGCTGGGGTTGCAAGATCACAGAGCCAGAAAGGGAGAGGGTAAGCAAAACATGAATCTCTCTAGCCCACTGGTTAGCGCACTTAATTATAAGGTAAAATTTCACGTTCTTGTCTGTGATAGCAGGATTGTTGCTTTTCCCCCATTTTAGTAGCTGCTAATGTGGAAAGCCAAGTGATTAAACTTGAGAAATTCTAGCTGAACTTGCATTTTGTAGTCTCTTTGGCTATCACATTAACCAAATTTACAGGAGGGCAGTAGTGTTGCAAAGGATGATGCTTAAACAGCACAGCTTATCCCAGTGGATTAACGAGCTGAGGAGCTGAAGGCTGGCTGCATTTTTAATGCACGTTTCACCCCTGCTTAGCACTGGGTGCTCCACCTTTCATCTGCCAGTGAGATGAAACTGCAGGTGCCATTTAATTGAAACCTGTGCTACTTGTTTAGGAGTCAGATCTGTGTTAAAGGAAATGCTCAGGAATTGAGCTAACATTGCACTGAAGACACGTTTTCAATGTAAAACTTTAAACTGATGGCATGTGCATATGCATAAGTTATATATTTCCAAAATGATCTGGCCTGTAAATTTGGTATATGACTTCTTCTGACTCAGAACTGTATTTTACACTTTATTTAGGTAGCCTGCCATGTGTACTGTGGCAAAAGGACATAAATTGTTAGTTTTAATTTCTCTTTTTACCTTCTTGTCTTTTAAAACTGTTTAAAAATTATTTTAGAAACTGACTTTCCAGACTATTGAAGTCTTGTAAAACTAAGCAACTTCACAGAATAATTGAGTTTGGAAGGAATCTAGTCCAACCCGCTGCTGCAAGGAGAACCAAATTTAGAGTTAGACTTGCTTTTTAAAGGTGATTTGGATGACCAGTTTCAATGTTTTTAATTGTAATTTTGACTGCAGTTAGATCATCATTTATAACCATATGCATGCATATAGATGTAGGAACTTCATTGTCTTTCTAAAAATACATGTAAGACTAGATTTTAAGAACCTGCTTATAGGATCCTGTTTTCCTTGAATTCAAGGGAAGCACTCCCTCTGGGTTGAGTATAATCAAGATTTTAGCCATGGTCCTGTTGTAGATAGAAACTGGCTCCTACTTTGGTGTATGAACCAAATTAAAGGCAAAAAATTTCATTTAGTCTGACAAGTTTTTCTTCTCTTCAGTGCTCTGAGAATATTTCTTTTAAACTTCTAGGTTACTGATCTTTTTGTTGCTGGGTTGTTTACTATTTTTAGCAGGGTGGCGTGTATTTCTGTGGAATAAAGTACATTGAAGATGGCTTAAGTTTACCTGAGCCTGGGGCAGAGGCTCAGAGTGCTCGCTACCACACAATTGAGCAAAATATTCAGATCCTGGAGGAGGAAGATGTTGAATTTATCAGTGTGCCAGTCCCTGAATTTGCTGATAGCGATCCTGCTGATATCGTCCATGACTTCCACCGGGTAAGAAATATGTCTGAAGAAGTTGAAAGCATTTAAAACTTGAAAAATGTTCCCCCTCAGTCATCCTGATAAATACACTCCTTATTTATTATGGTGGGGGAAAGCGGAGGGGTGGAGGAGGCAGCAGAAATGTTTTGATCAGCCGCAGGCTGCAAGCAATTATTAACCAGGCATAAAGTACAGCATGATACAGTCATCATCAGGTAGTGTGTAAACCACCATTTGCAAATACTGTTCTGTTTTTAGAAAGGGAAAAATCTTACATGTATTTATTTTCCTTAGTATGAGGAACTAAAGAGAATATTGTTCTTGCTCTGCTGAGTCCACTGGGCCAGAATTTGACCAGCTGCTGTGATGCCAAGGGAAGTTTGGAGAGGGCTGTCGTTGCTTTTGACATCAGCTTGGAGGGGCTGATTGCATCTGATGTCACTAGGTGTGTTCAAGCACCCCCAGAGGTGCTCTCCTAGCATGGCTCAAAACCCCAAAGCAGCTGCAGAAGGGGAAGGACCGTGGAAGAGAGCTCATTTTCCAGATGCCGTAGGAAGCCTAGCCAAAGTTTGATTTCTTAGTGCACCACAGGCTACTGTGATTCCTGGAGGTGCTGACTAGGGTTTCAAAGCACTTTTGGCTGTGTCTTCCTTTTTTTGAGAAATAACCTTGATTGATAGGAATCATGGTAATAAATTTCTATTAAGGCACTTGACAGGCCTACAGCTCTCGGTATTAAGAGCAGCTATAAAACAATTAGAAGCCTTCCTTTTCTGTATCAGCATGGTTGGGAGCTGTCTGATGGCAATGAAATGTTGTACAGCTGGTTTTCAGGAAGCTAAATCTCTGTGAACATTTGAAGAATTCACTGAACAGCTTTTTTTAAGCAAGGCTGACAAAGAATAGGGAAGTGTCCTATTTTTTTATGCAAACTTCAGAGTTTAAAGTGCTATCTATCAAATATTCGTAGCCAGATTTGGAGGAAAACATTGCTTGCTCAAGCTATGTAATTTAAATAATATTTCAGAATGCATTTAGGGAGCTTCTGTTAAGAGTTAGAATAAAGGCTCTAAAGAGCGGAAAACTAGAAAATGAAAAAAGAAAGCAGCATGTAAGAAGCAAGTAAGAACAATATAATGTTAGAAATTCACTTTTTGATTTAATAAGTTAAAGGCTTTGCTATAAAGGTCAGTTCAGGGGTCATTTGCCATAGGTACAGCACTTGCTCCATGTAATGAGATTAGCTGCACTGATGATTGCTGTCCTGGCATTATTTTGACTGCTGGCCTCCTGGTGCTCAGTGTTTTATATATGTCCACAGCCTCTGAGCTTTCAGCAGCTAGAGATAATGTCTTCTTTAGCAAGAACAGGTGCAGTAAAACACAGCTCAGTGAACAGAGCTACAGGAATCATCAGGGTAATTCCCTGAGCTTTTTATCAAATAATGGCAAATATTGCAGTTCAGGTACTGTATAAAGATAATAATTCAACTATGAATAATCATTAACCTCGGAAGTCAGTAAGTATTTTTGAAACTAAAACTACTTTTGTTGCATTATCTGTAGCAATATGTTTTTCCTTCTGTGTTTTGTTCTTACAGCAGCATTTTCCCTTTAGCCTATAACAAAATATAAAAGCATGCAGATTAGAGCCAGGTTTTTGCCCTGTTGTTTCAAAATGCAGGCACTATGCATAAATGAGTGCTGTACTTGTTTCCATAACAGCTCAGATACACCTTTGTAGTTTCCTCACTGTAGTGCATTTAAGCTGCTCCTTGCCTGCTGCCTTGCCCAAGTCCCTGTTGAAGATACAAACTTTCAGCAAGGCTGCCCTTTGTTTCTGCATTTATCTACCCTCAGACTGGAGTTTGTTGGACAGACTTTACAGTGAACAAAAGAATAATTTGAAGAACAGCACAAGGCAATAGCAGTTCAGCAGCATCTGTTTGTCAATTTTCTGATGTATTTGTTATTTTGATTAAAGTAAATGTTTTCTCAACAGAGACTCACTGCCTATCTTGACCTTAGCCTGGATAAGTGCTATGTGATTCCTCTGAACACTTCAGTTGTTATGCCACCAAAAAATTTCCTGGAGCTGCTCATCAATATCAAGGTATAAATAAATCACAAGTAATTTGTTTTTAAGACAGGGAAAAAGAAGTTTTTCTTTCTTTTTTTTCCCTTCTGCAGAGCTCTGACATTCACACAAAGCACATGATCACTAGAGGTCTTTGCAAAGAGAAAAAAAATCATAACCTACTTAGTTAATGATCTCCAATCATGAAGGAATTATTAATTCAGAGGAAGGCAAAAATTTCTGATTTTATTCTTCAGTGCTATAAATTTGACTGACAAAATCATGTAAATGTGGTAGCTGGACTATTTGTAGTAGACTATGTGTTTTTTAATTTATAATCCGTTGTGACTACAGTTTCTACAAAGCATCTGTGCACTGGACTAAGACTGGTTAGCTGAGAGGCATAAAGTAGGTAAGACTGGTAAATCCTTTTAACAAGGGCATTGTTTAAAGCATTGGTCCCTAGGGTTGGCCCCCACTTCAATCCAGTGGCTTGAGGGCGATGTACATGAGATGTGGTGGATCTGCTGTGCACTTTACATAATGTATGCTTTTAATGCAGATTTAAATAGTATTTACCTTGGGTTATGGCCTTCTGGTTTCTTCACAGAACAGCAAAACAGTCCAGTTGGGAAAGAGAACTGATGAACTGTGTCTAAGATTTGGGGAGAATGTTTTAATATTTTACTGGGCTTTTGTAACTTTTAGAACTGTTACATCATCTTTGCGTTTGCATCTTTCAAAAAAGGCTTTGGAATTGGGACTCCAGGAACCATTTTAGCCATTTCTGAGTGCTTTGTATATATAAATAAATTTCATGTGAAAAGTTACCACAAGTAAATCCTCTGCTGCTTTTTTGCTTCCTATTTTGAGACTGGCTATTTAACCACACTTTCATTTTCTGTACATGAGGATGATGTGGTGTCTGTAAAACTCAGTGACCCCATTTTTTATTTTTTTTAACTTTGTCTGTGCTGTTTTCTTTCTGTTTTTAGATCACACAAATTCCACTATTAAAATCTGTTAATTTCCTAGTTTGTCATTAGTACTGAATCAAATATGCTTGGTTTACAAGTAAGAGGATAACCAAGCATCACGCATTTTACTGAAAATCTGTGCAAAAGCAAACTGTTTTGTTCATTGTCCCCGACAGTGGGTGCCCTAATTTTATGAGACATCTGTTTAATTCTCATTGTATTAACAAAAAGCTGTGGGCATTTGATGTCGCAGAAAATCAGGCTAAATGTTTGTAACTGGAATTTGGAAAACTATGCTGCAGATACACAAAGTGAGTAAATACTGTCCTGCAGTCACACTGGTTGCACCAGCAAAAAAACAGTATGAAATTGATGTGCTAGTTTCATTAAAATGAACTCTGAATACATGCAGAGAGCATTTTATGAAAATGGAGGCGCTCTGGGCTGTTTTGGTTTTTAAGAAACACCATAGTTTTAGCCTAAAGAACCACATTTTTATATATTGATACAGTTTGCTTGAATGTACAGACATGAAAGGCCTCCTTTGTTTCTTTGGAAAACAAAACTGAAACCCAGATATATTTATTCATCCACCTTGTTCCCAGTGCTGAGCCAACTGGCTAGTTTTAACTACACACCGTGCACAGGATGTCTCAAAGATTATATTTGTGGCTATGCTGGATAATTGCTCCTGCCGCAGCTGGGAAGAGGAGATTCCTTCACTGAGCTTCCTTTCCTCCTGTCCCAGCCAGGGAGGGCTGGGGAGGCTGAGTCCAGGGGTGGTCCGGGAGGTCCTGTTGTTTGGAGGGCACGAGCCCAGGTGTGTCCTTGCAGGCTGCCCCCCAAATCCTCAGCCCTACTGCCCACCCTGCCAGTGCCCTGCACTGCTGCTTTGCTCTGGCACTGCCTCAGGGCTCTCTCCTGGGATTTTAGAGACCAGGAGTTAAGATACAGTAATTTACAGAGATTTAATTACAAAATAATGAGTGGTATAGTTTGGGAGAGTAATGTTTGCTAAGCTGTTATTTAAAGAAAAAAAATTGCTGGTGTTTTCCTCAGCATGTCTTGAAGAAAATATTCATAGTTTATTCATTCATGCAAAACTGAAAGTGAATTTTATACAGTCCTTTCTTTCATTACTGAGAAGAATAGCATTTAATCAGCTTCTCAACATGTCACTGGGGCTGAAAAGATGATCTTGTTTTGCAGTGGAAATTTGAGGTTGTTTATTGTCACTAAAAAAGACAGAGATCTTTCGCAACAGAAGCTGAATTTGTTTTCACAATTAATGATCATTTATTTTTAGAAAGGAAGGAACACCTTCTATACTAGTATAAATTAGACACACTCTCAACAGGATTTCTTAATATTTTTAAAAACAGGCTGGAACATACTTGCCTCAGTCCTATTTGATTCATGAGCAGATGATTGTTACTGATCGCATTGAAAATGTGGATCAGCTGGGATTCTTTATTTACCGCCTCTGCCGTGGCAAGGAAACCTATAAACTACAGCGCAAAGAAGCCATGAAAGGTAAATGTTCCTCCCGTGGTCTTGTGTGTTGGCAAAAATTTCAGTGATGCCTGAATGTGTTCAAAGAGAAGACTAATTAAAGCAAGGGTTGCTTATTTCAGTAACTGGCTCTGTGGGCCTCAGTGTGTCTGATATTTTCTTGTGTAGGTGTGGAAGTAAGTCATGTCATGGTGCAAAAGCACTCAAGGCTCCAGTGGTGCCTAGGAGTGCCAAAATGTGTGTGGGTGTGTATGAGTGTGCTTTCTGAAGTTCAGGCTTTCATTGATGCTCTCCTTCAATCTTGAACCCTAAACTACCCCCTCCACCCCAAACCAAGCAAAAACCTTCAATAAATGAGAAGCTCTAGCCTTGTAGTCCAAGTACAGAATTGCAGGTTATTCTTGTCATTAAAGCCATCTATACATTGTTCCACATCTTCCTATTTGTGTCAGTGTAATGTGAATAAGAGCTGTCTTCCCAGGAAAATTGTAGTGCTTAATACTTTTTCATGGAAAAATGGTTGAAAAACATTATTTGGAAGAGTTTTGAAGAGCTATTAAATATTGCCTTAAAATTTGCATTGAAATGTTACTCAGATTTGCTTTTCGGTGGTTTGTTTTTTTTGCTTCTTGGTTGTTTGATTTGTTGTTATTTAATCTGTATGTGGTGTGTAAGTGCACACCAAAGCGGTTTAATTGCTTCTGTCATATTGTTAGACCTGACCTGATTGCTTAGGAAAAAAAGAAGAAATACATTTCATAAAAGCAATTCAGAATTATGTTTGAAAATTAAAAGGTCTTAATATAAAAATCCAATTAAAAACTCAGTATGTTTATCTTGTAGTAATAAACAATGAGCATAGTTGGCAGTGAGCGTAAGTGCCTAAACTTTGGTTAAATTCTGTCTTTCTCTGCATCCAAGATAACGTTTAAATAGTACAGGTCCACTCTTTTTTGCGTATTGCAGTTTATTCCATTGCTGTTCCCTCTCTCACATCCCCACATGCATTTTTACAGATGCACAGAGAGGGAGTTTTGGAACTGATCTGGGTTAAAAACTAGCCAGTGGGAGGTTTTGGCACATTGGTGTTCACTAAACCAGTACTGCGATTTGGTTCACCACACTTTCAGGATCATTGCCTGCTTATTGATGTTCTCCGTTTGAATGGGTACCTGTGTGTGTTCCTTTGGAGGGAGAGTTGGAGAAGGGTAGTTCTGATTTCTGCTGAGATCTTATCATAGCAAACAAAACTTCTGTCTCTGATGTACCTCAGCCCTTCTTCTCTTGACACTCTGTTGTTCTTTACCAACACAACAGGCATTCAGAAGCGTGAAGCCATCAATTGCCGAAAGATTCGACACTTTGAGAACAAGTTTGCTATGGAAACACTCATCTGTGAACAGTAATGAGGAATAGTACTGTTACAGGAGACTTTAAAATTACGGTATGACCCCACCATTTGTATTGTGTGCAGTGATTATTTTTTAAAATTTTCTTTTATGTAAGTAGTGGACAGAGCTTTCTTGCTGAACACCTTCCATACTTTTCATCTCATACATGTAAAATCAATACGTTTTAGTTTTCTCCTTATTTTCAGGTGTGGTGTTCTTATGTTTGGATAGCAATTGTATAAAGACTTAGTTGCTAGTGCATTTCACGTGATGAATCTTGAATACTAGGAAGAAGAGGAAGTCTTCGAAATATCCACCAGTTTTTAAATAAGTAAAATTGAAAAAAATTATTAATGTACAAATGGACTGGAAGAGCTACTTCTAACTGTAATATTACCTGCTATATAGTTTGTTACAGCATATAGACAAATCTGTATTTGACTCTCCTAACCAAGTGCAATTTGTTTTGTTTTTAAAAATGTTGTCATATTTACCTTTTTAGATTGATTTCTGACTTGATGTTTTAAAATGGCAAGTGCTGTAACAATCTTTTAGAAAATTAAGAAGTAACTTATGTTACTAACTTGTATATAATCCATGTATGTGCAACGGAAAATAAACCTTATAAACCTGTTTGTCTAAAAGTCTTGCGTTTTCTTTTGCTACTACTGGATTAATTTTAAGAGGAGGGTACTAGAGTTAAAATCAATGCGTTTAAGTATTGTTTCTAAAGATAGAATAGGTGATGGCTGAGAAATGAAATATGAACAGAGAAGCATGCTTTTCTGTCCCTTTTCATTTAAAGGCAATATTGTGCTGCTTGCTTAAATTCTGGATGGGTATTTCCACAATACATACGATCAGACTGGAGGCCCAAAGCAGATCTAACATGTTGTTAGTGTCTGAAATCTCTGTCCTGAGTATTTGTCAAATGATGGGCATCATCCAGCACATGCCATGAGTCAGGCTGACCCAGCTGAGAGCCAGGAGTGTTCACTACCTGCAGGACTTTACCAATGCCTTCGTTTCCTATTGTGGAATTCCTGCCAGCCTGTGCCACTGAGCTTTGTCAGTTAATCTGGGGCTTGCTGCTCAAATACCACCAATACCATTCTGTATTATGCTATTTACACTTAAAACTGCTATTCTTAAAGCAAGATTGATTTTTTTTTTTCTAATACAGTTTGGATCTTTGTAATGCCAACTTTTGTAAGGGAGAGTGCAGAATAAGATGTATCATAGTACCTGCTGTTTTGAAGCTGTTTGCAAGAAAAAAATACAGAACAGAAAAAAAAAAGGGAGTAACACTGGAAAAACAAGGTTGGAAAATCTCCCCCAAGATCCACTTGAGAGCTTCCATGACATGGGAACTGACTTGTCTTCTGGCCAAATTTTGAGCATTGATTCATCAGAAAAGTAGGAATGTTGAATAGAATAATTGCATATTTGAAAAAAAACAAACCTGTTTAAACCTGTTTTTAAATAATATGCACTATAGGTGTCCAAATCATTTGTTTTAGGCTAATTCAGTCAAGAGGCTTTGTACTAATCTTATTTTTCATCTTTTAAAGGATCTTCTCTTAATACAGTGGGAGAATGCTTTACTGTTTTTAGAGCTATTATACAATTGTGAACATGCTCTGATCCAGCATCCTGCTATTGTGATTGTTTGGATTGAGATAAAAAAATTTGTTTTAAAGGAAGTTCCCTAAATACACAATACTTTTTTTTTCTTCATCTGCATGTGGCTTCATTTACAGATCATCTTTTACAGATTAGTCCTGGTGTAAGTGCATTATATGTAAAAGTATAACTGCTATATTCCAAAGCTGGACTTTTTTAATACGTTTATGATGGTGCATGGCAATCGTGAACATCAAATAAAGCCTCACATGCATACAGGGTAGATGTTCATTGCCATAAAGGAGACAATTTCACACTCGTGGGTTGAGGTAGATGTTGTTTAGTACGAAAGCCCACGAGGTCCGGAATATCCCGAGGTAAAAAAAAAGAGAAAACAAAAAGCACAAAAAGAAGGTCCCGGTACGGTAATAAGACTCCCCCGGCTACCGGCTGGCTGCCGAAGAGAGGAGATCCTCAAGGCCGGGTGGTGAACTTAAGCTAGCCTTAAGTTCAAAGAAAATTTTAAGCATAAGCCCCTGAAAGGGGTAAGAGGCCCAGCACCCGACCCAATCTCTACCTCACTGCTATTCAGCGAGGAGAGACACCAGGCACCCTGCACAGACCCACGTCTGCTGATGTTGGTGGCAGAGGGACCCAGCTAGCTCTCTCTTGAGGCTGGTCAAATTTGGGTTTTTATAAAGTTTTTGATGGGCTGGTCCGAATTGGTATCTCCGCCTTCCTGCCTGCTGGTGATTGGGAGTACTAATTAATGAGGTGGACCTCCCCTGCCAATAGATGGCTCGTATCTAGGGGTAGTTTGCAAAGGCGGGAAGGTTCCTCATTAGTATTCCACTTGCAGGGGGCGGAGAGATGCGATTCTTCTATTTTTAGATTGGGTGGTGCAGTGTGCCTTTAGTATTGGGATGGGTGATGGGCTTAAAGATATTAAACACAACATGAAAACCGAGTTTTTAACATGAATACAATTGCCAAGATAAAGGATTTTTAAAGATACATAGATTATGAATTTAGGATTACATGGTTTTAACAATTTCAACACCTTAGTACTCTTAAACAGTTTCTTTTTAACTCTACAACTCCCACTTAACAGTTTCTTTTTAACTTTACAACTTCTACTCCTACACTGCAACTCCAAACACCACCCCTTTCAAAACATCTTTAACTAAGTTTTTTTTTTTTTCTTTTAACCTTATAATTTACAACTTTATTAAAGTCTTAATTTTCTAATTTTATTCAACAGGTACCATAGTAATGGCTAACTTGCACATGCGAAAAATCACTCATTTTACTTATAACATTCATGTATAAATTATATTTACATAGCTGCACTTCAGTGTATGTGCAAGCAAGCTGGAAATCCTGCTGGGAAAACTTTAGCTACAGACATTCAGGATGTTGCAATTATGTGCTTGCAACAAAGGTCAAGTGTATGTCAGCACAAGGTTGTTGGTGCGTTCTTTGGAGCCCTGTATGACGCAAGATTCACGCTGAAGTACTTTTAAGGATGTTTCCTACCTGTTCATGAGCGCGCTGTTCCTATTTTCCGTAAGTTAAACATGAAACATGTTAATTTTTAAGCAAGCTTTGTACGGTCTTTAACTTGTTTTTGAAATAAAGCTCAGTAGTCAGACTTGGTGATCTGTGGTGTGCCCTTTAACAAAGACACCAGCAACTGAGGCTGCTGAAGGGGTGGTGGAGCAGGGGGAGAAATAGATGTGTTCTTACAGACAGGAGGTTTCTATGATCACGCTACATGCTGATGTCCCTAATAGCTTTTGAGCTGTTGGATGGTGGAAGGAAATTCACTTCGATCAGTAGTGTGAAAATAAGCGCGGGGAAGGAGGGAGAAGCGCGCGTGCCCTGAGGAGAAGCTCCCAGCATGTGCTCGTGTTTTATTAAATGCCAGGCAGTTTGTGTAGGAAGACAAGCTAAAACACCCAGAGTGCAGCGAAAGCTCATGTTGGAACTTCTGCCCTCTTAGACCAAGTCGATGAAGCATGGGACACAAATCCATGGAAAGAACTAGCTCTTGGAGATGCTTGGGCGTTTTTCCTTTTTAAATAATAGAAGTATAACAAATACAAGTATAATAATAGTTAAGAGTCCAATTAACAAAGATAGCTGTGCTGCACTAAAGAAACCACATTTCTAGCCCAATGAATTCCAGAAAAGGGTTAGTATAAAAATGACCTTATTGGACAATTCTCTTTGCAAATAGTTTTAAAACTCCTCATAAGAAACAAAATCAGTCCTAATGCTGAGACATACCTTGTTACTGAAGCAGCAAAATTACTATCCTGTGCCTCTATGTTTAGTTGGTGGAGGGGGCTGTGTTGCTGTCTCATGGGTCCCAAACAGCCTCTGATGTTCAGCTGGTCTTTGCATGTGTAAAGTTGTTGTGACCACTCAACGTGCTTGGTGTGAACGGGGCTTGCAAAGCACAATAAAAGCTCCAAAGCCTCCCTCCTCTAGGTTTAGTCTCGCAGCTTTAGTGAAGGAGGCACAGGGCAAGTTTTGGCATGAAGAAAATCCTTCGGGCCTGCAAGACTGAAAACACAAGACTGTGGTTACCTCATGCCTGTCAAGGTGTATACATGCTTTTGTTCGTATGGGTTGGGCGGGAGGATGGGAGGTCTGACACGTCAGCGATAGCAGAAGCTTGTGGTTTAGAGACGCCTGCAGAGTTGCACTCTCACTGACATTGCTCATTCTGGTGGTAGGAGCAGATTTTATTACTAGGAGGAAGCAACACAGAAGAGCCTATAGCACTGTTGTCACAACAGGAGTTTTTCTGGAATGCTGTATGCAAATGTTTTTGCCTAATTAGGTATTTTACTGCCATGGCTTAGTAAAGAATGTCTTTCTCTTAGATACACTCTTAACAAAAAGAAAGAAATGAGGTCACGGGTTGGTTTAGTTCAGAGAAATGCCCATGTTCACCACAGGCTAAGGTTGCTAATTTTCAATTGGTTTTCAGGTTGTTGGTTAAGATTAATTTGATTCCCAAGAACTTCTTCCAGGAGAGTGCATTCTGCTTTTTGTGGGCTTAGGAAATCCTGGAAGTATGGGAAACATCCCTTCTGGGGAGATGGCCAGCAGCAGGACAGCGTGTTGCCTGTGCCAGAGCGCACTTTCTCTCATGGTGAGAGGAAGCAGAACCTGGGACTGAGAAGAATGGGAAGGTAGGGATTGCAGCAGGGTCATTAATATGGCTGTGTAATTGCAAGCAATGAGAGGGTTGTGGTTTGCCCACTGATCTTTATTTCATTACGGGTTAGCAGTACCAGCTGACATGAACTGCTCTGCAAAGGGATCACAGGATGCCAGGCACTCTCCTGAGGCAGAATGTACCCAGGGTTTGAAGAGCTTTGCCTGCTAGGGACACGGTGGTATCTATGTGACAAAGCACAGGGTGTGATGCAGCTGTGCATGCAAGGGCATGATGTATACTGATGTCCAGAAACCTTCATAAGCAAGGAAAGCTGTACCAGGAGTGATCATTTTTCTGACGTAACTGCACTATCACTAGGGCTTAATCTGCTAAATTGCATCAGTCAGGATTTTTTTTTTTTTTACCCTGGTTCTCAGCACTAGTGCAAATCTGTAAAACAGACACAGCTCTGACAGCCATTCTCACAGAGAAAAAGAAATGTGCAAGGTCCTTATAAATAGATACGATTTTTGTATAAATAGATAAATACAACTCCCTGAGTAAAAAGAGAAAAAAGTGACACTCACGTCTAAAAACTTTGATCAATGCAAAACCTCTCTGATGTGCAAGCAAGACAACCAGAAGGAACCCATCTATGAAGGGCTGAGGTTTTGCACGTAGGCATCATTTATGTGCAGCCATTTCTCCATCCAGTAACAACAGATGTGGTGTCCTTTCAGATCCCACTGGCAGTTTGGTCAAATGCTTTATTGATAGAGATCCCTGCCTTAAACTCATCTCTGCAGTACTGAGAGTTCAGCAGTGCCCTGTGTAGTGCTCTGAGAAGAGTAAGCCACAGATGTGTCTGACTGTGGAGTGAAAAATATTCTTTTTATTAATAATGTCAGTGTACAGAGAGAGGCTTTGAACTGTTAGAAGAGGCAACATCTAACAAATACGTCTCAGCTTAAAGAGAAACGGGTTGAGGTTTGTTATGGTCCCAATGGATTTTACATCACTGTAGAAATATTCACTTACGGAGATGGTTTTTATTCTTCATATTTCAAGCTGTGTATTTGTGTAGGAAGCAATGGCATAGCGGTCAGGCTCACCACCACCAAGGGGCATAACCAGTCAGCTTCACCCCGTCACGCCAGTAAACCCTTTCCAGCTTCAAAGGCAGAGCTGATGCCAACACAATCACAATGTTACCAGGAGAGGTGATGCTGGGAAGTGGAAAGGGCCTCTTCAAGCCATGGCCCAAGTGTCCCTGAGGCACTCCTGCAGCAAGACTGTCACTTAGGTCTGTCCGCTGTGCCACGTGCTTCTCCAGTGATGTTCTCCTTAAGGCCTGGGGCCTGCAGGGCAGCAGCTGGTGAAAAGTTGGCCTGCAGGTCTGTCACCTCCTTGCTCCTGTTAGCACTTGTGCTGGGGCTTGCAGGGACAGCTGGGCTCCAGGTGACACTGATGGCAGGGGTCTGGGGGCTGCTGCACAGTGCAAGGAATGTTCATGCACAGAAAAGGCTGGCCAGGAGAGGCTGTGTCCCCTCCCTGGTTCATTCTGCCTGTTACATGAGGGGAAATGGGTGTGATTCAGGCAGACATCTTTATAATCTGTAAATTTTACAGCCCATGGGCTTTATTCAAGCAAAAATTCTACCAATATTTAGTATTTGGACTAATATCCAGAAGTTACTAATCTAGTGAGTTTTTAAATGCATACATTTCGGTCACGCAACTTCAGAAAAACTGATTTTACTATAATTGAGATAATGGCTTTTATTCTCAACTGGCAAATACCATGAAACTATAGCAACAGTTTTAAGTGAAAAAATTAGGATAATAAAATTACCTAAGATTGTGTAGCAGCTGGAAGCAATGAGTCAGGACTGCCTGACTGGACAATGTTTCACATATGTCTATGACCTATACCTTAAAAGCAGTTGTAGCAAGATGTTTAGAATAAAGATTTTGTCAAGTCAGATGCAAAACTTATCATTAATACTTTATTTCACCTTGCAGTGTTTCTTTTGTTTCTTTTTTTTCTCCCCAGTAAGAGGTGATTTTTTTCTTTCTTTTGTAATTTCATTGAAAAATCTAAAGGCTTCATTTAAAAGATGTTTTAGAATACAGGATTAAAACATTCAAATCAGTACTGCTAAAAAGGAGGAGGGGGGAAAAAATGCAGCAATTTGAATATGGTTTTACACAAGCATGTGCCTTTCTTTGGAAGTACATACATGTTAATTCCTCTTACTGTAGTTTGGATGTAGTTACTATAGCTGAGGCTTCGAGATGAATGATTAAAGGTTATTGTTGCTTGATTCATCTGCTGCCTCCCTTCATCTCCCTCCAGTTGTAACTTGAAGCATTCTGAGATTATATTTTGGCTTTACCTGCTTATGGAGGGGACTCCTAAGAACCTTGCTTGATGAAAAAATGCATAAAATTTGACTTGAGAAGGTGCTTCGCACACTAACAATTTTAGAAAATTAGTATTTACACTGAGGCTGGTTTGTGAACTCTTTAAAAGGAGCAATGCACAGAAGGCCATGAGACAAATTCTTTGCCTGCCATCTGGATGATCCAGAGCCTGGCTCTAACAGCATGTTAAAGCAGCTGTGAGGGAAGCAACCCAGGAGGGTGTGTTTCCTTCTTGCTGACAGCTGGCATGGTCTCCACTGGCTGTGACCAAGTTTTCTGAGATGCTTTGCTCTCATTTTAAATTCTTTCGTGCTCTTAAAGCCAGTTGTGAGGAGAAGGCAATGGACTCAGCTGTGGTTTAGGAGCTTAGCTTACTTTTCCAAGCTGGTAGATCTGTCTACTTGTCTGCAGTTCAACTGTAAATGACAGACAGTCCTAAACTCCAAAACTTCCACAGCACCTGGTATCATCTGACTACAAGAAGTATTTAAATGTGCTTAGAAGCAGGGTAAAGTTACTGCCACAGTTTTACCAGAATCATAATAGGGAATGTCTAAATCCCACTATAGTTTACAACTCAAACATTTAATTTGGAGTTTTTGTACTTTGATTTGTTCTGTATTCACCTTTATGTTATTGGTTTCATTCTAATTATAAAGCAGAAAGCCAGAGTGTTCTCCTGTTTTAAGTTAGTGAATATAAAGGAAAAGCCTGAACAAATTTCTAAAATGCATGAATGTAAAAATACTAGTGAATTCTAATTGTATAACATAGTAATGCTCATGTTGATTTTTGTTTGGGTTTTTCTTAAATCCTGAGTTTTGACAGCAATCTCACTGTCAGTAAAGTAGTTGCTTTACAGGTGAATGATAAATATGTTCTTGTAGTAAGAATCCTTACATAGAAATATTTTTTCCTTTTCTATAAAGTTGTCATCATGTCAGTCTGAAAATAAATGTGCTTGTTTGCAGCAGAGATTGGCCTTCTAAATGTGAGTGTGCAATCACAGACAACAAAGCAGATTTTTAAGATCTTTGAATCACAGCTCTGGGGATTTCAATCTCATTGCCTTAAAATCCAGGAGATGCCCACACCGTAAACATCTTATATTAAGTATAATTTTACTGAACAGTGTTAAAGTAAATTTCAGTTAGGACTTGGATGAATGTCAGATTGAGAGATCACCAAATCACAGAATCATTTAGGTTGGAAAAGACCTCTGAGATCATTGAGTCCAGCCTTAGACTGGTCACCACCTTGTCAACTATGGCACCAAATGCCACCATGGCACCAAATGCCAACACATCTGGTTGTTTCTTGAACACCTCCTGGGATGGTGACTTCACCACTGCCCATGGGGCAGCCCAATCCAATATTTAACAACCCTTTCCATGATGAAATTCCTCTTGATACCCAACCTAAACCTCCCCTGGTGCAGTTTGAGGCCATGTCCTCTTGTCCTGTCACTTGTTACCTGGGAGAAGATGTCAACCCCCACCTCACTAGAGCCTTTGCTCAGGTTGTGGTAGAGAGCAGTAAGGCTTCCCCTGAGCCTCCTTCTCCCAGGTTAAACAACCCCAGCTCCCCCAGACGCTCCTCACAGGACTTCTGCTCCAGACCCTTCACCAGCTTCATTGCCCTTCTTTGGACTTTCTTGTAGCGAAAAGCTGGACAGGGACTCAAGATGTGACTCCACCAGTGCCAAGCACAGGGGTACGGTCACTGCCCTGGTCCTGCTCGCCACACTATTGCTGATACAGGCCAGGTGCCATTGCCTTTCTTGGCCCTGTGGGCACACACAGGATCATATTCAGCCGCTGTCCACCAGCCCCCCCAGGCCCTTCCCCCCCGGGCCGCTCCCCAGCCACTGTGTCCCGAGCCTGTAGCGCTGCCTGGGGCTGTTGTGACCCAAGTGCAGGACCCAGCACTTGGTCTGGTTGAACCAACAGTCATAAAGGATCTGCAATTCGTGCCCTGCTCTGCACCTGTGTAGTTATTCGTATACACACGTCCGTGTTTCTCCCCACCTCTCGGAAAAGCTGTATGGGCTGCCGGGGCTTGCTGAGCTCCTGCAGCGCCAGGCGCGGCCGGGCGGCGCTCCCTGAGGGGCCGCGGGCCCGCTCGAGTCTCTGAGGCGGTGCCGCCCGTGCCGCG
>VZRL01005608.1:159375-263953 GCA_013397895.1 Origma solitaria
TCCGCGGGTGTGGGCTGTGGCGTGGTGTCACCCCGGAGCGGCTCCGGCAGCGGGCGGTGCGGGTTCCCTGCTCGTCCCGCGGTGCGGTGTCCCCGCTGGCGATGCGTGATGCTTTTTCTAGGCTCGAGATCGGCGAAGCGGACTTCGTCGTGCTCTGCGATGCGCTGAAGGTGTCGGAGAGTGTGAGGGAGAAAGCATGGAAGACTTACGAGAGCTTGTCGGCAGCGGATGGAGCTCTAGTGAGTACCTGCTGCTCGTAGCATCGCTCTGTGGTGGTGTCTGTCTGTGCCCCAGCTCCAATGTTGAGCCGTAACTTTGCTGCAGCGGCGGCCGAGTGTCCCACAAGCCAAGCTCCTATCGTGTGGCTTAGTTTTTTCCAAGTGAAAGTAGACTGAAGTTGGATGTTGCCATGTTCGCGTCTTTGTAAGCTGGCTTCTTTAGACTGCCCTTTTATGTTTTGTAATAAAGGCACATGCTCAAGAATCCTTTTAGATTACTAACAAATGACAGTAGAAAACAACACCATGTGATCAGCTAATTCTTCGAGCTGCAAGTTATTTCAAATATGTCTTAGTCAGCTTTATACAGGTCATCTCATTGTGTGTTTCAGTATGTTGTTTCCCCTCTACCTCTCTTATGAGGCTGCAGAAAGGGTATGGAGAAGACTATTGCAGAGACAGGAATGTCTGTATGTTACATTTTTTTTTAATTGCATAATGTTAACTGTGCTTATCATTGAGGCATTTCCGTTCAAAGTTAGTCATTGGGCATGTGTAAACAGATTAATAAAATGTTAGGCTCTTTCTTGATTTTTTGCTTTTACTTCTCAGTATGACTACTCTGTCAACAAGCTGACTCAGAGAATGGCTATAATGCAACTAAATCATGGCAGAAGCTTTGTTATAGAGTCTGGATGTAGTTTTATAATACCTAGCTAGGGTATTATTCCTACCGTGTGGACTTGCATTGATGTGCTTGTTGTGACTTCTGCTTTCCTTTCTGCAGCTTGAGCTGACCTGCCACAGACATGCTGTGACTACTAATAGTTTGTTGTCTGTGTTATTTAAATTGCAGTGTGGATATACCAGCTCTTGATGCATTCATATCACAGTGTAATAATAGCATGGGAGGGAGGCAGTGCACAGCTCTTTCAGTAACAGATACAATTTCTGGTCATGGATGTTCATAGGATGCATTTACCTAAAAGCATAGTTAAGTTCCCCTGTATGAATAAAAGCAGTAGTAGTCCGTTTCCTTGACTGAAAAAAAGCCAAGACAGGTTTCAGTTTAATCCTGCAAATTTCATTTTCAGGTGAAGTTTTGTTTTCACTGATCATTATCTAGCCATGGCCAGATGAGATACACGATGTTTGAAACCTTTCAGCGTTTGAAGATCACTTCCTCTACCTATTCAGAACCAGACTTTTGTTATGATATATAGCTAATATCTGTTGTCTTGCAATTAAAACTGATTTCTGAGAGCCTTTCAATATACACGATAAAGGAATCTGCATTATACTGTGTTTCAGTCAATCCTTTTCCTCAAAATTACAGATGTATCTGCAGGGTGTTGAAATGAGTAAGCTGGCAAGTGTGTGCCTCCCTGGGGACCTGGAAGGTGCTGGAGTTGCTACTTCTAGCTGAGAGCAGGCTTCACCTGACTCTAAAGTCAAGCAAATTAACAGCCTGGCTAATTGCTGCTTCTTTTCCCAAGTCAAGCTGTTATCATGGTGAGCCTGGCTTCTCAGGGTGATTCTCTAGTTCAAGATGCAGGGATTTAGGAGGAGGTTGCTCTTTCCCCCCTCTGGTAAAGTTCTTATGTTGGAGAGGTTGTCCCAGGCTTTGTCCTGGAAGCACCAATTGCATGTGTTTTAATCAGTGGGGTTCAGTACTAATCTGTTTGGTTCTGAACTGGAACAGAAGCTGTGTAATAGCTTTCTGTTCTCAAGCAAAAAGGGAAACAGCAGGCCACCAGTCGAGACAAATACTTAGCAGAATACTTCTGTTTAACAATATAGTTGGTTTGACTTGAGGAACCTTAAATCATCAGGCCACTGATGGAAATAGAAGTAATATCTAAGAATCCCCCTCTCAAGCCATTTACAAAGTACAACGACCTGAAACCTTACCTTTCTTGGCACGCTAGCCTTCTTGTTCTTTGTGGTTGATGTTAGAATTGTGCCTGCCAAATCTTTCAGGATGTGAAGGGCACTTGTAGTGCTAACTAGGAAGCAGGGTGACCCAGACTTTAGGTTCTGTGGTGACTGGCAGATATTCAGGGTGCAGATGTGGTTTGGACATAGTCTGAACATCTGCTGTATCTTTGCTCAATGAATATTTAGTGACTGGAAGTGAAAACATCTTGTAGTATTGTCCTTTGGGAGTCACTTAGGGTGCATGTGCAGAGACTCTGCAAACCAGGTACATGCAGCTTAAAGGTATAAAGCAATTATTTTGGCAGGTGTATACCAAAAATTATTAGAATGTAGTGACCTATCAGCCTGAATGTGCCAGTTCTTCAGTGAGACACTTTACTGGCCAGGCAGGCATCAGCCACGAGGAGAGAACTTATCTGCTCCTCCCCGGAATGAATGCCCACTGGATCCACTGCTTTTTGTCCTTCAGGATGTTACACCTTTCCACACTGAAATTTTTTCGTTTGCGTATTTGAGCTACTAGTGATGAGACTTCTCTCTGAAGTTTCAGCTTTCTTATCTGCACTTCCTGTGCACTGAAGCTTTCCTTGCAGTGCTCTCAATTATCTGTTTCTGCAGCGTGTGAATCAAGGATATACAGCTGCACCCTATTGCAGCTGGGCCTTGAGTCCTTGAAACAGCTGAACCTCTTTGAGAGGCCTGGAGGAGGAGAAAGGTGACAAGAGAGAGATGGTAGCACAACCTTTCTGGAAAATGTGGCTGACCTGTGGTTATAAGAACTACATCTGCAGAGAGGGATTGCACAAAAGCACTACAGCTGTCTGTTAAATGTGGTGGTGTTTTCCTTCATAGTTGGAGAACATTAAAGCTTTCCTCTGTGACGGACAGAGTTTAATGACACTCTTCTACCACAAAATGGGAACTCAAAATCTCTTAGACAGAACCCCAAACTCTGATTCCAGAGATGTTGTACTGAATCAGTGCTCTTGATGTATGGGGTGAAGGAAGGTGTCTGATGTGTCATCAGAAAGATGTTTTCTTTTTAAATTCTTTTGATATCTAGTGAACTCCCACACAAGCTTACTGTAAAGAGAGCTTTTGCATTGGTGTCATACAAATATTTTTGTCTTCTCTGTCATTTCTCTTCTTTACCAAGCCAAGCTACCTAGGTAAACAGAATTTTTTAGAGTTGTAGTTTTACTGTTGTAATTTCAAAACTCTTACACATTTATTGTCGTTGGCTTAACAGTTGTCTCTGGTGCTTGCTTCTCTTGTACTCCTAATTTTTTGTAACTCTCCTGAAATCTGTATTATGAACCAATAGTGCCTGTAAATTCTAGGTGGAGTAAATAGATTTATTGGAATTACTAATGTACTTTGGTGAGCACCATGTGATTGTTGGTGTAAGAGATATTAGAAGTAGTCCAGGAAGCTATACTAATACTGCTGTGAAAACCCTCAGGGTGTTTGTTGTGTTCTGCTACTGTTTGTTTTGGTAGAGAACAACAAAATTAGAATCTGAAGTAGCATATGGGGTGATATAAGCAGGGGAAAAAAGCTTGAGTGAATTGTTGCTGAATATATTGGAAAGAACCTGTGTGAGGAACAGATAACGTGGTGACTAAATTGGAACCAAACTTCTGCAAAGAAAATTGAAGTGGTTTAGGAAATTGATAGAAATTGGAGTCTGCCAAGGACCTTAAGGCATAGGGTCTGGTGTGCTTCAAGCTCATCAGCTTAGTTGGCCGTAATATGTGGTGTGTGGGTAGGAGCTCCGTTTTTTGTTGGCTGTTCATAACGCTCTTTGGGAAATGTGGCTGACTGTTCTGCTGCAGCTCAGCTGTTCAGACTCAGGAATTCCTGAGCCATTTTTATCAAATATTTGTCTAACCCTCTGTTAAAAAATTGTCATGGTGAAAGATCTGCAGTCTGCATAGTTAGTTTTTCCTAGTTTAGTTTTCTTTGCCCATGTATTCCCCCCTGCCAAGTTCTGTACTAATTTCTGTTATAATTCAAGCCAGTGGTGTGAAATTCTGTACCAGCCAATTCTGTGTCCATCAGAATGTATTATTGCTGCCTTTTCTTTTCCCTCAGAAAGTCTGTAGCATCTGAAGATATTTTAGGCATTTTTTCTTGCTTCTAATTACTTATCTTACATTCTGAAGTTCTCTTCAACCGGTGACTTACGCTAGTAGGCAGATGCTGCAGAGCACTTGATTTGTGCAGGAGTTGAATACTTTCTTAGTGAAGAAAACATACAAGGTAAATTGTAGCTTACGTTGAGGGATGAAATAATGACTTCTTAGATATGGAAGGTTGGTCTGTATAGACCAAAGAGTTGGTGTTCAGCAGGCCAAGTGTCATTAATGCATAAAATTCCACATTTAAATTAAATCAGTTCCTTTTGGCTGTAGTTTCTTATTAAAAAGAGAACATTTTAATTGGTAAGCCACCTCATCCTCATGTTAAAAGACACGGAGGCCTCTTGCTTTTAGCAAAAGCATGAAACACATATTAGCTAATAAAGTGTTTTCTGTCCAGACTTTGTCTTTAATTTATAGAACTGCAGCTGAACTGAACTTGAATCTGCTGAAGCTTTGGATGGATGAGTAAAATTATAGGTATTTTAGGATTGTGTGTTATTAAAAAACAAAGAGCTCCTGAAAGTCCCAAAACAAATCATCACCATGGCCTCTTGCTGATGATACTCAGTATTTTAGCAGCAGATGCGTTGCTTTTATGTGCCCTTGCACTTTAAAAGCTTGGGTGATTGGAATAGAGGTTCTTTTTTTACTCATCTTCTGCCTATCCTGGGGAGAGATTGATGTCCCCTCCAGTCTTGCTACACGCAAAAGTGTAATGGGAACTTTGCATATTAGATCAACTGTTTTCACCAGTTCACTACTTTCCATTGACTTAATTACTTTTAGCTAGTGTTATATTTGAGTTTGATCTAATCTGTTGACAATTAATAATAATCTTCCATCCCAGACAAAATTCAACAGAAATTTTAAAACTGGTATTGCTGAAAAATGTCTAAAATAGCTGATACTAACTGTCTTTACACAGAACTTCTTACATGTAGGTAGTGGGTATAATGGTCATTATCAGAATTTTTTTGCCTGGGATATTTTTCCTGAAGGTTTTTATTCTCAACAGCTTTCTGTTGTGGGTGTTTCTTGAGTCTGTTCTCCAGTCATCTTCTACCCGCTGTAATCATAAACATGTAGAATCAGAATGGTTTGGGTTGGAAGGGACCTTTAAAGGTCGTCTCATTCCAACCCCCCTGCCATGGGCAGGGACACCTTCCGCTAGACCAGTTTGCTCAAAGCTCCATCCAGTGGGGCCTTGAACAGTGTCAGGGATGCGACATCCTTTCTGGGCCACTTGTGCTGGTGTCTCACCACCCTCACAGTAAATAATTTCTTCCTAATATCTAATCTAAACCTGCCCTCTTTCAGTTTAAAGCCATTCCCCCATGTCCTGTCACTACATGCCCTCTCCACCTCTCTTATAGCCCCCTTTAGGTACTGGAAGGTGCTGTAAGATCTCCCTGAAGCCTCCAGACTGAACATACTCAACTCTCTCAACCTGTCTTTGTAGGAGATGTGCTCCAGCCCTTTGATCATCTCCATAGCCTCCTTTGGACTCTCTCCAACGAATATCTGTGAATGTTTCTTGTACCATCAAGCTAGATCTCTATATTGATGGGAATGTAGTAGTTGAGATTTTAGTAAGCCAAGTTCCACATCTTCCTCTTCAACAATCAGGAGCTTGGTATTTACAGTGAGACATCCTATATCCCATTTGATTCAAATACCCATCTGTGTTTGCATGTTTCTCGTGTACGTTTCTCTTGACCTTCTTTTATACAACTTCGTTTCTAGTTTCTATTCCTAGATCACTTTTGTAGGCTGTCGTCAAAATTGTTATCAGTGTTGGCAGAAGAGTAAACATCTCTAACTACATACTGGAGCTGAGACTTCCTGTGACCCTCTCCTCCTTGGGATTGGTTTAGTTCTGGAGAACCTTTGTGAGGCAGAAAATAGAAGTTATTTCTGTTAGTGTCTTTAGCACCTTTCAGCCACATCTGGAAAGAAGACAGGCAAGAATCCCGTTTCACAATAGTCGGTACTAGATGAGTATTTTAAGCCTATGACTCTTCCAGGTTGTTTTCACTAGATTTAAGTAAACTACTCATCTGCTGAAAACCAGATCAAATAATAATAATAGTAAGTCTAGAATGAGAAATAAATATTTTTAAAGAATTTGCAAGAGTTTTAGTTATTTTTCTACAGAAAACTAAATTGTTTCAACAGAACTGACCTACATTGCCCAAAGTTATAGCATTGGTTCCTTGGAATCCTAAATAAAAGATGATAAAAAGAGAAAGAAATCTATGTAGACTACGAAGTGTTAAATAATTTTTGGGCTAGTGTTTGGTAGGTAGGCTTTGTTTCATGGTGAGTTGAATTAAGGTTACTAGAAGTCATCTTACTGAAATGGAAGGACAGCCAAGGGCAGATGTTGAGCTGTTGTCCTGCCCATTTTCTGTAGTGATGCTGTATCAACAAATGTCTTGAGTCAGATTGGTCAAGAAGAAAACTCTCAGAAATTAATTTGTAGCTATGAATTTGTCTTCATTTCATTCCTATGCATTCAAGTCCATCTGAGATGAATCATCTACTTTGGCTGTAAACAATGCAAAATAGTTGGAAGGAGTGATGCTGCTATGTTTTTGTTCAGCAGTCAACTTCAACCCATTTGTGTAGGAAAGAAGTGAACTTTGGAGAGAGAAGGAGTGTGAAGAGGAGAGTACTTATGAGCGTGACTTGCCAGGAAGACATCTTTACCTCTTCTCCCCTTCTCCTATCCCATGATGTTTGTATTTGTTTTGGTTTCAGCTGGAATAGAGCTAATTTTGTTCCCAGTAGCTGGTATAGTGCTTTGTTTGGGATTTAATATGAGCACGTTGATAACACTGGTGTTTTAGTTGTTGCTAAGTAGTGCTTGCTCTAAGTCAAGGACTTTTCAGGTTTCCATGCTCTGCCAGTGTGCATGTGCACAAGAATCTGGCGGGAGCATGGCCAGGACAGGTGTCCTGAACTGGCCAAGGGATATTACATACCATAAAACATCATGCCCAGTGTATAAACTGCTGGCATTTGGCTGGGAGCTGCTGATCTGTGCTCGGGGATGCGCTGGGCATTGGTCAATGTGTGGAGAAGAAATGTATTGAGCATCACTAGCTTCTGCTGGGCTTTATGCCTCTATCTTTCATTTCCATTGCAATTATTATTAGTGTTGTTGTATTATTGTTGCATTTTATTTTGTTCAGTTTATTAAGGTGTTCCTTTCTCAACCCATAAGGGTTGGTTTCTGATTCTCCTCCCCACTGCAGGGTTGGCAAGTGAGCAGGCAGCTGTGTGGTACTTAGTTGCCAGTGGGGGTTAAACCACAACAATATTTATGGAGAGTGATTTACAGTTGCTAGAATCTTCATGCATGGCTTTGGCAGATAACTTATTTTCTGGGAAAACTGCAGTTTAGCTGTGTCTTTGGTTGTTTTAACCAGCAGCTGCTGGTGGTATAAGCCCAGTCTAGTGTTCTTTCGTGTTTTCCTATCCTTCCTCACTCAGCTATGCTATAAGGCAGGCGTGCTCAGGTGCTGCTCACCTTTTCTTTGCTACTAGAAAAAAAAAAACTCAACCCATAATCCATTTATCTTGGGTTGTATGTAATTTTTCTTGTTAGGCCAGCAGTCATCCAACATCTTGTTTTGAGCAGAAGGTATCCAAAGCATCTTGTACCACCATCGATGAGTGTGGGAGTAGCCCTGATCCTGGAGTTTGACTCACTGGTTTGAATCCTAAGGATTGCTAGGCTGCTTCTGTTGCTGCCTTCTTGTTTAATGGTAGAAACAAATGAGTTGTTACCCCAAACCGTACTGCACAAGGAGTTTAAAGGTTATTCTTGCAAAACCAGACCTCACTCCTGTCAAATAAACCATTGCTGTAGCTTTCTAGCATTCATCCTTCCCAGAGCTGAGCTGGGCTGCCCAGGAAAGCTAGGCTTGTTTGGACAGGCAACAAACCAGGAACAATCTGACCACTTGGTAGCACTCAGTCATCCTGCCCTACAGGATGTCATATTTACAGGACAACATCGTGGTCTGAGTTTGCAGGACCAGGGAGTGAAGGGAACTTATTTATTAAACAAGGTCAGCTGATTCCAGGGGCTGTGGTGTGCTCAGTCAGTGAGTAGTCTTCCTTCTTGGTAGTTCACTAGCTAGCCTTAACCTTCAAAATTTTTTACATCCTTTTATGTATCAACAAATGCATCTCAGTCTGTTAATAGCTTATTTCAAAATGATTTTCTCTTGTGCAAGGAGTCATCATTTGTAGAAACACTCAAATAGGAATGCAGGAAGACAGTAGTAACTTAAATAATTGTCAGTTGCCCCGTTGTTGAGGGTGGCTGGTTACTTTGGCATTCCAGCCTGCTCTATAACTCTTAACAATTGCACAGGCCAGTGAAACTTTTTGTTCTCTGGAGGAGGCCCCCAGCCAGTCTTCCTTGGTGTATAAACACTATTCCCAAGAAAGATGCAGAGCAATTGCAAAACAATTGTATATAATTGTTGGCACTGTTACTGAAATTATATCATTTATGGGCACAGGAGGTTATTGGTCACAGTTACACTGCTGACTAAGCAAGGCCATGAGTGGATGCTGAGCATGCAGAGGATTTCGGAGTAGGTTTGGAAGACTGCATAAGATGAAGTGAGCTAGGTCTGATGCAGTCTTATTCCTGTTGCCTTTGGGGAGCATTTTCTAGAGTGAGCAGGCCCCTGCAACTCGCATTGATGTTGTCTAGGAGGCAGCTAGGTGGAGTGATCAGGGAAAGGGTAAAAAAGTGGGCCAGGAAGTGGGCTAAAATGAAACAGTGTAGATCAGGAATTCAGTGTTCCCATTCACTTGCTTCTGGTGCTCTGTTTCACCTCTGTCCTCCAACAGATGTCATGTCTGACCGAGAGCTGCTGAGAGATGTGCTCAGATCCTGCTCTTTTGCTGGGGGTTTGGGTGGTGTTGGAGTTTTATTTATTGGCATGCTGGATGTCTGAAAAGTGTTTTACAAGTTTGCTGTTTCTGGAGTCTTGCAGGGCTGCACCCACACCTTGTTCTGTCTTCAAAATAGCTTTTTTCCCAAAATCCTGGGGTATACCTGCTTAAGGGTTTTTTTTCCATGCTTCTACAAATCATTGTTCTTCAGAGGTTTCCCACTGAGATGCTGTTTTGGTGGAAGAGTATTGGAATGTTAATGTGGTTTTGATTTAATATGAGAATTATTTTTCAATAAAAATAACTCTGGCTCCAAGTGAGTGGCTTGTAAACCATCATCAAGAGTTCTACTCCATGTGGATGCTATGTCTGTCATTGTGGGTTGGCTTCTTTTGATGAAGGGTGTTTGGTTATAACTTGCACCTTTGGAGTAGCAGAAGGCAGACCTTAGATATAGATGTAGGGTAGGAAAATGGCTGGAAATGCCTGTTACTGCCACGCTTTCTAAGCAGAGATGGGTTTGTGGTTCAGTGGTGATGAATGGTTGACACAGCTGTACTCAGTTATGAGTGTCTATTGCCTGTCATTGTAAAGATTTTAATTATTTTTTTTAATGGCTTGGCTTCTTATTCCTTAACCTTCAGTGTCTTATTATGGTCAAATATGGTAACTTTGGAAAATCACAGCCTCTGCTTTGCATAAATGCTTAATGGAACCAAAGTGTGTATTTTGAAGCTTTGCTGAATTGTATGGGTAAAATTGATCCTGTTCTGTAGGAATAACAGTTGAAGTGCTTGGTCTTTCCAACCTGAAATTCCATTACCAAATAATTGGCTATCATAGTCAAATGTTTGTTTGAGGATGTTTTGTTTAACCATTTCTAATCATGTTTGGACAAATTAAAGCTTGCTGTGTATTACCTGTTTTTATTGAATAATAAAAACTGTTTCCTCTCTTTTTTCTTAAAGGCTTGTAACAAAAAGAAAAAGGAAACATGGGGAGTATGTATCTTTATTGTAGCAATTGATCTGGATGAAGTGACATTTACTTTCACTGAGCTTCTGAAAAATATAAACATAAGGTAAGTGAATTTAAGTACATGAATTCAGTTTTCAACAATTAACTCATCAACATTTTAATAAAGAGACTGTTTTTAAAGCATAGCAAATCTTTGTGCATATCAGACTAGTCGATTTTACAGTAAAGGCTACTTATGGCAATTCTGAATATATTGGTAAACTAGAAGTCTTGCTCTATTATTTTAATTAAAGGAGCAGTGGTACTTGTTTGATTCGTCTGTGGCTGGCTTTGGTTATATCACTCAGCTCATTGTTGTTCTTGCTCACCCTAGAGTATTCATCAGTTTAGGTTGGTGCAAATTACACTTGAAATATTTCTTTCTTTCCCTCTATGAAGGTTGTCCACAAAACCTTTTTCCCAACGTTAAGCTCAGGCTAAATGAAGAAGTGGGGAAAGAAAATGTCACTCTTCAAATAGTTTGCCAGCATGCTGCTCCTTCTCAAACGTTTTAGTGCCAGTCTAAACTTTGTACTTTCATACAGGGTTTTTGCTAGGGGAGTGTTACTGTTACATTGTACATTAACTAAGTTAATAATACAGAAATTAAGTTTATAGTATCTGCTTTTAAGGTAAATTTAGGTGGCAACAGCAATAGGCATACCTTGTGTTAGATTCATGCAAGGAAAGAATTCCAGTGCCGTCTGCCTATTAACTGTGGAAAGCATACACAGGAGCAGAGCCTCTCAATGCTGTAGGGCAGGAGGCTAAGTCCTGGCAGTACCCTTAGAATTGGGCCAGAATATCCTTTTTCTTGAAGTCCACTGTTACAATTAGACTTCTCCATGCCCCCTTCTACCTTGCATCATCTCCCAGAGCAGTGTCAGGGTCACTGTTTTGGCTTAATCTCTTCAGCGTTGACTGCCTTGGAACCATGTGGCTGAAAGCCAATTGCATTTGTGCAGCAACATTCAGCGAGTTCCACCCAAGTTCCACAGACCAACTTGTGCTGAAAACTGAGAGGCTTTTTTCCTTAGGGTTTCAAAGAGTAAGCTGTTACTCTGCTGATCGTGATTTTACCAATACTCAGTTGACCCTGGGCTTTTTGTCAGCTGTAAGGCCAAACTGGCAGAGATTTCTACTAGTCATCTTATCCTCTTGAGCCTACAGATTTACTGGAAAGATCTTTTATTCTGTGATAAAAGGGTTCTTAAATGAGCATCTGACTGGTTTTGTATCTTGCTGCTTTAATCTGACAAAGCTCAAAAAGTCTCTCAGAATATTACATTCTGATAAGGGATCAAAAAAATTTGATACAGTTAAAATAGTGGAATATATTTGATAGCTTCCTCGTCTTTAATTTTTAACAATCTGCTCATTTTAGTTATGAAAATAACAAAATGCTTCCTTGATGGCCGTAACATTACACGGATGAGTAGGGAGAACTTTGATCCCCTGTGTAATAATATTTCTGCAGGATGGAGATATCCTTGCCCCGATACCTGTTGAAAGACTTGAAATTCCATATAATTCAATGCATTCATCTCAGTTTTCATTCCTAGGTCTTTCTTTAGCATAGATAGAGCCGAGCTTCATGTTCTTAGAGTACTAGGAGCATTTCTAAAGTAGAACAGGAGAGTTGAGACGTGTGTGTTGGATATTTGTGGTATTACCCACAGAGCAAGAATAAAGGTGTGTCTAGTTAGCAAATTCTGACTTCCAAAGATAATATCTGTGCTAGGCAAGAATATTTTCCTCCTGTAGTAGAGCCTGTATCGTGAGATACCTCTGCTGCCTAGTTGAACAGTATTCCTGTGTCTGGAAAACGTAAAGGTGGGGCTCAGGTAGACAAGTAATGTTTCCCAAGGCAAGGTTTCAGTCACTGCTAGGAGCAGTAAGAACATGCTGGAGTCTAGTGAAGTAAGGCAATGGGTTTTCATGGAGATGTGGCTTCTTCTCTTTTTTTAAGAGCTATTTCAGAGTACTTTTTCTGGGAGTTATGATAATGTGTCATTTTTTTTTTCTCCTTTTTTTCAGTGTATGCACATTTTTTCAGTTTCTGAAAGAGGTGGATGTTAACATGGATACTGTAAGCACTAAAGTTGATAGCACTGTATCAAGGCTGAAAAAGAAATATGATGTATTATTTGCACTATACCACAAGTTTGAAAGGTAGTGTATGTTTTTTCATTTTGAAATTGATTTCTTTGTCAACATTTAAGTATTTGAATTTTTCAAACTGTGTATTATAGGAGCCCATTTAGACTCTGTGTGCAAATATTTGCAGAACAGTGAAATTGAGCTGTTTACATGCATTAAATATACACCTCTTACATTTTACTCCATAACTATCACAATGCATTCTTAACCAATCCTCTTGTTGCAGTACAAACAGTAGTAAGAGTAGCATAACAAGTGGTTGCTACTTACTTCTAAGCTTTTTACAGATATAAAGAGGGTTGGTTTACTATCCAGACTTTTTAAAAAAAATTTAACATTTTGCCTTCCAAATCACAAGACTCTCAAATATCCCATAAATAACCTTTGAAGAGGGTAGGAGATCACCCTTTGGTAGTTTATAGAATGAAAGTGTGTATGTATCCTATTTTGTTTTTGCATAAACTGATTTTTTTTCTTGAAATGATATGTACCTAGAATAACCGGGAAGCAACATTACCCCACAAGGCTTGCAGTGACACTGAAGAAATACTAAAGATCTTAAAATGCCCTTTTATAGAGTGTTTTGTGCAGCCGTAGCACACTTTGCTGTGTTGTACAAACCACTGAGTTACAATGTATGTACGAATCTTGTCTTTCTGGAAGAAAGCAATTTTATTATACCTAGTTGAAAGTGTTTTGCAGTCTAAGCTTTGACATAAATATGCAAACAACAACACTATTTCAGGCTTGGTAGGGCTGTAGTTGATTTGTTGTTAATCTGTTCTTTGAGTCAACTTTTTTTTTTATAAGTTAGAAAACTGTTTTGTGAACTGGTGTATTTTTTGACTACATTGAAGCCAAAGATATTGCATAGCTTGCTTGCAGAAGCATGTTCAAAAATAAAAATTTATTTTGATTTTCTAGGACTTGTGGGCTTATTTATCTGGAACAACCTAGTAGTGAGTAAGTTTGATTTTTCTAAATTGTGTTTGTTAAGATAAGATGTAAAAGATAAGATGGTGGCATTTTTATCTTTTAAGCCTTCAGGACTGACCTGAGTCGTAGTATGTCATGTGTTTACTTTAGATTTAGTGTGGACTTTGAATTTCAATGAGATGACCTATTACATATATTATATATAAGTATATTTTTATGTAATAGATAATATTTATTTCTGTATAAGTATATATAAATTACATATTATATATATAAAGTATATATAAACATATCTTTTATATATTTTTATATATACATAAAATTATATATAATTTTTTATATACATATATATAATATATAAAAATACATATGTATATATGTATGTGTGTGTGTATATGTGCATATATATGTATATATATACATATATACATACATATATATATATAAGGTAATATATATATATATCTCCTCCATGAAGTATTGCCACCCAAAGGCATATGTCTCATCATGGTGAAAATGAACATTTCAATAGAGAGTGAGCTTCCTAATCACAGCACCAAATGAGTGTGCTAAAAGAAGCCTTAGCAGCTCCCAAATAAGCTTGAGTTCATGCTGTGGCTGGAGAATAGAGCAGTAGTCAAAGGCACAAGAGAAAACAGCTTGTAGCAGTTCCATGAATTGTCTATATTCCCTTTCTTCTCCGAGGATGATACAGATATTTCCTGATCTTTGAATGGCTTTACAGGGACTTAAGTTTTTCAAATGTGGAGTCATAATTACAAAGGCAATGGAATGAGATTTTTGGTAAACTTAACTATATGGGAAATGTTGCATGTTGGTAAATAGTTCCATAGACTGAAACATGTTTTCAGACATTGTATTTTAGATTATTACAGAGCTATCAATGCAAAGTATTTTTGTTTCCCTAGGATTTCTGCTGAACTCAGTTCCGTATTAGTCCTAAAAAATTACTGGATTACTTTTTTGCTGGCAAAAGGTGAGTTTTGATTAAAATACAATAATTTTGATGAAAGATTTTGATGTGAGTTTGTTTGTTTTACATGTGTATTGTGAGACTAGTATCTTTATTACAAATAAGCATTGTACAGACCCAGAATGTTTTGATTGCCTGGCTTTTGTAACTGTTCACTAATATTTCCTTTTATGTAGTTAGCTGTTCTTTTCACTGTTACTACTTTCTGTATATAAACATACATATTTAAGCTTTCTAAAATCTCTGTGATTTTTTTTCTTCTACTTTAAAGGTTGCTAGTCTGTATTTAAGTCTATTCTGAGGTGCTTTGTAGACTGCCAGCATTTTAATAATGGATAGTTACCTTAAAAGACTGGCAGATTTTAAAAATAGGCTTATATGTATTATGAATATATATAATTTAAATAAAAAAGTTTAATAATAAGGTATTATAGTAAGTCCCTGGCAGCATGTCCTTTGAATGCTACAAATCTTTCTTGAAAAGGCATAAATTAGAGTTAATGTTAGTGATGAAACATTTATAATAGACCATGGAGTCCTGTCTCATTGTACTTCTCCTACTAAAAGGAACGAATCAAGTTTCTTAAGTGCAGCATACTCCAGGGGTGTGTTGTCAGTGAAGTGTACACATCTCTGGTATCAAAATTGGACTTGGATCAGCTGAGTTTCGTGGAGCTTTTTCACTAGAATTCTCCAAACCATAAGCGTAAAGCGAAACCCACCTAAGTTTTTTTAGCCTGCCTTTTCTTGAGACCAGAGAAAGCTAAAATTTACTAGAAAATAGTTGGAGCTTCAAAAGAGCCTGGGTGATGCTTGCTGCTTCTAATAGAAAATAAATACAAATATTGCATGTGTAAGTAGAGCACAAGTAGTGATCTGTAGCTGTTCAAAATCACTATTGACTTTCTAAATTTTTTGTGGCCATGCAGGCTGTCTTGCAATGCCCCTGTAGATCTTCTCTGGCATATGAATCATAATTTGGGAAAACTGCAACAATGCAGCTTTAAAAGTGCTCTTCATGCTATTACTTGTGTGACTTTAATTAACTTCATATAAATTTGACAGGCTGAGCATACAGTGTGATAGCATGTTTTGAATTTCTCTTCACTGTACACTAGCAGCTCCTGCTTTCTGGATATTTAGCAGCTTTCAAAAAGCTTGGATAAGATCACAAAAAAGAAAGCAGGGAGGAATTACACAGAAGTAAGAGTTTACTGTAAAATGAAAAAGAAATCAGGACTGAGCAGTGAGGGCAGGATTTTGTGCATAGTAATTTTATTTGTACATATGCTATTTCTAAAGCCACAAACTTTTTAAGATTTTTAAAATCAATGGCCTTTAAAGAACACTGGCATTCTGTATGATGCTTTCTGAATTCTAGTGGTAGTGGTTTACTATATGAACTTCCAAATCTTTGTTTTTCAAAATTACTTCTAAAATTAGGTCCAACATCTCAAAAAGGTTTTTTTTACCCTTTTAAATATTTTTAGGTAAAGTGTTGCAAGTGGAAGATGACCTGGTGATTTCTTTCCAGTTGTTGCTGTGTGTCTTAGATTATTTTATCAAACTGTCACCTCCTGCTATGCTCAAGGAACCATACAGTAAGAATATTTGTTTTTTGTTCATTGAAGTAGAAATTAAATTTATTCAATTTCTAATAGTCATGCTAACATTGGTAATTAACATAATTAAAAACTTCTTAAGCTTATTAAAATTCATTTTTTCCTGTTTTAGTTCAATTTAGATGATAGTGAACTTGACTTCAACTACCTGAATGTGGCAGTATATTTAATATAATTTTTGCTGTGTTCTCTGACCATACAAGTCTTTTATGGACTTGTTAAAACATCAGATGTAATTTTGTAAAAGGATGCAGGTTCTGGGTAGATTATAACTGAGAACTATTATTTAGGTTTGTCTTGAGTTACAAAAGAAAAAGGTGATGCCAAGACTCTTATTTCATTGATGTATAACAGTATCATAATGTTATAAATGTGCAAGATACTGGACTATACACATATTTAAAACAAATGTATAGTGGATAGCAGCTCAAAATAAAAGAGTAGAGGTAAAATGTAGACAGCTTTGCTTTTACTACATCCTATTTGTTATTGCAAGTATCACTATTTAAAGTAAAAATATAATGGGTCTTCTCTATAAAGGCGTCTATTCAGCAGTAAGTTTTTATCTATTAAGTTTTTATACCTAAAACTTGGAAAACCTCACTAAAAAGTAGAGAAAGTAAATAATTATAGCAACTTTCAAGGATGGAATTCTTATTGAGTTAACTATTTTCTTCAGCAAACTATGGAATTGATACACTGACATATTTGGAGCGACAGGATGTGACTCACATTTTTTGTTTTAATACTGATTAGTTTATCCTCTGCTGGGTTAAAGTGCAGTCCCAGTATTGTTAGTCTAAATCTATTTGCTTTATTTCTTTCTTTGGCAACTAAACATGCTCTTAGTTTATAATTTCACAGGTAATAAGGTATTCACTGCTATAAAGCATTCACTGCTATATTCTTTAAATTCCATGTTTTGGAGGGTATTTATCTGACCTAGTAATTATTTGTTGCAGGTAAGAGCAAATAACCTTGCTTTTATTCTAATGTGAATGTGAGTAAAATGTGGGAAAGGATGGACTCAGGGCAAGCAGATTCCGGCTTTCCTCGAGTACTGTTTTGAATTTAAATTGGTCCTTCCTAGTAGGACAGACATATATGATGCTGCTTATTTCAGATGTTATAAAGCAGATCCTTTTCAAAAAACCACTGAATCGACACTACCTGTTTTTGAATTCTGTGTTCGCACTGATGTTTTTTTGTTGCAGTGAAAGTCTGGAGAATAGGAGCTCATTATTGGAAACATTGTATCTTCAAAAAAAAAAATGCTGCCACTTGAGACTAAATTGCAAATATGGGTATCGCTGTCCTAAGTGCAAAGCATTGGGTTTCTAGTGCGAAGCTCTGTATGAGCTGTCAAACAGCTCTGCTGTTATCTTTGAGAAAATAATACAATGTATTGTTCAAACCCTCCTGACCAAGAGGCTTTGTGTTGTGCTAAATGATGTCAGGCTTTATGATCTGACTAAGGCTGAGGGGATTAAGGAGCAACCACCCCAGCAGTGTAGTTTGTCAGAGTTTCTCAGAACAGTTGTCAAATACGCATGAAGTTACGGGTGAGAACAGTATGCTGATTAGAGTGTCAGGTTTAAACCAACACTATTTAATCATATTAATGTATGTTATTGCACGTATGTTACACGTATTACATGTTATTCACGTATTTCAGCCATTGAAGACATCTATTTTGAGTTTAACAAAATTAAATATTTTTACCTCACTGTGTTATGGCTTTTTGACACCTTCTTCAAGGTGGACTTGTTTGTTTCTGCTTGGCTGGGGGTATTTGGGGAAAGGAGGAATTCCCTCCAGGACCGTGTTCCAGGTTCCCACCAGCACTTAAATCTTGTATTGATTTATTGTCCTTCAGCTTCTTCTTTTATACATCTGTAAAAATAGAAAAAATAGTTACTCATCTGTGAAAAGATAAGGCTTTCCTAGCTTTGCAAAACAGATGCTCATTTAAAACTATGTTGCAGTTACGTTCTGTGTGGAGTAGCTTCTTAAAAACAAAATGTCCAAATTTAAAAATTAGGTTTATTTTTGTGTATATTTTCTGCAGAGAAGTTTTCTTACCTAACTGGACAGATCAAAAGGAAAATCTGTTTAAGGGGAAAACCTGAAAAAGTATATAAGAAATAGAATCTTCTAGGTTTAATTGACTTAAGTTTCTTCTTTCTTAAGATGCCTCTAACCTTGTGGTGGTTCTGAATATCTTTGCAGAGTCTTCTGTCTCTGCAGTGACTGTGAATGGTTCAGCTCGGACTCCAAGAAGAGGTCAGAACAGGAGTTCACGTACTGCAAAGCAGCTTGATACCGATACAAAAATTATCGAAATCCTTTGTAAAGAGCACGATTGTAATTTAGATGAGGTAATGCCTATGCTTTAAAGTCTGATAGATCTTGCTGCTAGACTCTGTCTGGAATATGTATTTATTTAAATGGTCTTTTTTTTTAGATGTCAGCACTTGTGCCAGCTTAACTATTTTGTCAAGTAGTTACCTTCAGTAGTGAAGGTATTCTACCATTCTATAGTTGTTCTAGTCAGTAGTTTAAAAAAAAAACCAACCAAACAAAAACCACCCAAAACAAGGCCTTTGGTATGGGTGATAATTTTGCCAGGGCAACTGAATTGTGAAGAATACAATATGAAGTTCCAGGCTGATTGCAGCATGTAGCATGTGGATGCAGGGCTGCTCTGATGGGGTTTCACAGCTGCATCCCATGATGAGAAAATGTATGCAAAAAGCACATTGCTTCTGTGGGAGATGTTAAAAGACCCCATTTGCCTTTTCCTCTGCTGATAAATCTATTTCTGTGTAAAAAGGACTGATTTTTGAATATCCAGATGGATGATGGAAGCAGAAATATGAGAGGGCTGGAAAGGGTGTGGTTCTTTTCCAGTTTAATCAATATTCCAGCAAAGGATTGTGTTTGCATGCTTACATATCACTGTGTTTTGGATATATAACAAGTTTCATTCTTGCTTTATTGAAAACAAACCACAGTGCATTGCAGAAATGTCTCAGTTTCCTGATTTAAAGATGCAAAAGCAGTGTATGCATGGCTGACTCTCTACCTTGCTAATATTGCATTTTTTTCTTTTTTTTTTTTTAGGTCAAAAATGTGTATTTCACAAGCTTCGTTCCTTTCTTGAATTCTGCTGGTATTGTAGCTTCAAATGGACTGCCAGAGGTACGTGGAGAAATTTAAGACATTGTGGTGGGTAGACCCCAGCTGGGTGCCAGGCACCCACCAAAGCCACTCCATCACTTCCCTCTGCAAGGGGACTGGGGTGAGAAAATACAACAGAAGTTTTATGAGTTTAAAAAAGGATGGGAGAGAGATCACTCACCAAATACCGTCACTGGCAAAACAGACTCAGACTGGGGATGTTAATTGAATTTAGTGCCAACAAAATTAGAGCACGATAATGAAAAGTAAAAAAAAAGTTAAAAACATCTTCCCCCAGCCACTCCCTCCTTCCCAGGCTCTGCCTCCTCCCCCATCAGCAGTGCCAGGAGATGGCAGTCAGTTCATCACATGTTCCTGCCACTGCACAGGGAGAGGAGTCCTTCCCCTGCTCTGGTCTGGGGTCCTTCCCCCAAGCATACTGTCCTCCATGAACTTCTCCAACATGAGTCTGTTCCACAGGCAGCAGTTTTGCATGAACTGCTCCATTGTGGGACACTTTTTCACAGGGTGCAGCCCTTCAGGCACCTGCTCCAGGATGGGCTTCTCTCTCCGTGGCTGTTCCAGCACGGGCCTCCCATGGGGTCACAGCCTCCTGTCAGGCATCCACCTGCTCCAGGTGGATCTCTGCATCCCTGTGGTCCTCCATGTGCTGCAGGGGCACAGCTGCCGTACCAGGGGCTGCAGGGGAATCCCAGCTCTGGCACCTGGAGCACCTCCTGCCCCACTTTTTTCCCCTTCTTAAGTATGTTATCACAAAGCGTTACTGTTGTTCCTGGTTGGCCCAGCCTCAACCAGTGGAGGGTCTGTCCTGGAGGCGACTGTCATTGGCTCTGCCCGGCATGGGGGAAGCTTCTGGCAGCTTCTCACAGGAGCCACCCCTGTAGCCCTGCCCTGGCTACCAAAACCCAGTTTATCGTGCAAACCCAATACAAACAGTTCAATAACAGTGGTTTTTACTTCATGCCAAATTGATTAAGATTCCCTTTACTCACTGATGAACTGATGAAGTTCTAATAGGTTCTTCCAAAATCATCTAGCAAAATGAACTGTTTTTTGGGAATGTGGGTTAGCAGGGTTTCCAGTATTCATAAAGTATTTTTAGCTTATACATTTGAATTTAATAACTGAATCTCCTGAGGCTAAACCAAGTTTTGCTCAAAGCAAAAAGCTTTTGCTCAAAGCAAAACATAGGAGGTGCATATCCATGACCTTGATAAGGCCGTTCATCTAAAATACAACTATTACGATGTTAGGTCTCTGAAGTCCTCTTATAAATGCTTAAAGTCTTAAATTACACACCTTAATTTGCATATTACTGTAGTGTTGTTGGAAAGATAGCCAAAAGATTAGTCTCAGTTTCACAACTTGGCAGCGTTTGGATTGCTGTGTCTGTGCAGAATTACTTTCATCTTGCTGAGCTGTAGCCTGGATGCAGCAGACTACCTCTCTGCAATTGCATCCAGTGTGCATTTTAATGGGTAACTTCTTGTGATGTGTTTACGTTCATCATTACTAAAAGAGTAAGTTTAGCTGTGTGTCACCAGCAGATGTGGTAACCTGAAAATAAGCAGCTCTGAAGCTGATCAGAGCAGTAAGTCTGCAGGGTTCAGCCAAGCATATCTTCAGTTTCATAGTGTGTTGGGTGTGGAACAAAGTACAGGACTCACAGAAGATCTTAATCTCTTCCTAAATTAATTTCAAGGTATCAGTAGCGTGTTTAGACTTTTTAATTTATAGTGTGTATGTGTAGTTGGGAAACCCTATGTGAACTTCCATTCAAAGGTCATTATACAACTTAATCTGAAATCAGAGGGTTTTCATCCAAGGCTATTCAATTTAAGCATAATATCAAAATTACTAGTCTAAGACTTGCTGGTGAAAATTTTATAAAATGATGCATTTGAAGAAAAATCCAGTCACATGATCCTTCCTCCTTAAACTTGAGTGCCAGAGCAGAAAGTTAGAGTTGTATTTCAGAGGTAGTTAGTTCATACATGTAATCAGCTAACCAATAATCATGGATGAGATAATCTGTACAGTAGCTAGTAATGTGGCACATTTAAATTGACTTTCATTTTCATAAAAAATCACTGAGCTTTTGCTAAATTTTAATGTTCCTTCCAAAGTAAGAAAAGCTTTTGAGGCTCAATGTTGGTATTTTGTTTGTCTTTACCGTATGGTGTCTTTACCATATTTGCTGATCAGGCTTTATGCACCAATGAATAGATTGATACAGAACTCTTATTTTTGACTGAAGGTTTCTTCCAAGTTAGCTCAGTACAGCCATCTTGTCTAAGAGCTGCTGGTTTTTTTAGAAGTTTATGAAATACTGAAATATTTACTTAAATAAAAGCATAAGCCATTAAGAAGATAACGAAAAATGAAAATATAATTAAGTTTTTAAGTAAAAAGAATAGTGATAATGAGAATTGAAATATAATCTTTGGTTTAATAGTCCTAATCTCAAAGTTTTAACTGTGATATCAGTTTGGAGCAAATCCATTTGGCAAAGGTAAAGAAGAGGGTGAGGACCAAAGCTGTGTAGGAGGTATTTGCAACTTTCTCTTGGAACTGAGAGGGGACTAATTTGGGTTCATAGGCACTGTTGCCTGTTTTTCTAGCAGGAATTTGCCAGAGCACAGCATCATTTAATATGTTTAAGGGCTCAGGGAGCAGGTAGTTGAAGTGGCTGCCTACTTCTGCAGGAGCACAGCAGCAGATTTGAAGTGGAGGCCCAGATAAAAAAATTGCAGACTTCTAGTTAATGTTAGTCACTCAAAGTAAAAATTTCTTAAAAGTAATTAAAAAATCCATTCAAAAAATCCAGTAAACTTTTCCATGCAAAGGGAAGTCATATCTGGGATTTAGTCAATTAAGAGACTTTGAAATTATTAAACTACAGTGTAGGTATGAAATAACAAGTATATTTTTGTAGCAATAGGTGTGCCTCTTAAGAGCTACTCCAGTGCAAATACATTAATATAAAATGAGGAAACTCCTACTGAGAAAAAGAGTGTTTGAGTTCAAGCCTTGTCATCCAAACCAGCAGAGACAGGGACTGAGCCAATTGCCTGACAGCTGTTCTGTGAGCAAGCATTTTACATTTCCTGCTCTTGGAAACACCCCTTTTTCTGGAAGGAAAGATTTAAAAACGTGGAAAGGTTAGTTTGATTTTTAGGTCTGTTTCCTACTCTGTCTTTGCAGTGCCAAGACATACGTTTAAAAAAAACCCTCATGATATTGGATTGTTTTCTCTTATAAACAGTAATTTTCCTCTGGTATGTTTCAGCTGTTCCATGAGAAGTAACTTTGTGAGCTCCAAGGTCATTCTTTTAGCATTTCAGTATTGTAATCATGAGGTAGGAGTAACTTAAATTATGCAGTAAATTGTCACACTTGTTCCTGTAAAATAAATTCGGGGTTTTTTTTCAATGTCTTTTTGAGGTCGAAGTTATTTTGAAACAGTATGACGAACTCTATCTCAAAAACAAAGATATAGATGCCAGACTATTTCTGAGTCACGACGAAACTCTGCAGCCTGACGTCATTGGATGGTAATATTTCCATTTACTGCTTTCATTCTATGATAGAAAATGTGAACTTGTGTTGCTTTCTGCCCCCTTGTGTTATAAATGGAGATCTCTGTATCCTGTTGACCTACTAGGTCTGTAGTTCAGCTTAAGGTATTTCTGGCATCACTGGCCTTGCTTTACATAATCACTTAAATAATCATTAATAATAATTAATAAAATAATAATTATAATAGCTAGATACACGTTAAGCTGTTTGTAAATAGAATTCTAGAAAACAAAAAACTTGGAAGGAAACTTCATAGGTTATCTAGTCCAACATCCTGCTCAAAGCAGATCTACTTGGAATTTAAATTACATTGTTTAAACAAGTGGAGTAGTTGGACATCTAGATCTTCTAAAAATCTGTTACACCTTTTTCTCTTCAAATTAATAATTCTTTATAGAAAACATTGTCTTTTGAATTGCATTAGTGCTTCATAAGTTTGTTTTCCGTTTCTGTAGCTCACAGTTGGAGAGGACACCACTAAAAAACAATCCAGATGAGGAAATCAATATCATACTTCCACAGACTCCTGTTCGGTATGGGTTTATCTCTTAAATGTGTTCTTTTGTTTAGTTTTGTAGCTAGAAGTAGTCATCTTTAGAGTATGGTTGGTTTTTTTTTTTTCATTTTTAATGAGCTGCAGACTTAGTTTTGTTGTTGTTTTCTATAAACCATACTGCAGTTCTAATCACTGGTGAGTGGTGAGCATGTACTAAGGGATGCTGAATGCCCTCAGTTCCTGGTTAGTTGTTGGAAAACAGAGAGAGCTTTTTGCTGAGTTATCTAAGAATTGCAAGATGTCTGTAAAATGGATTACTGTGTTTGTTCTTATGAGAATGCAATTTTATTCTCACCTGGTAGTACTTTTGTCCGCTATACTTCCCCTCTTCCTTTCCCATCTTTTCCCTAGCTCTATATCTTCTGGCTTCCTTTCCTTAAACCAAATTCTATATGCACACACATTTCTTCTCCTGAGATCTTTTGCTTCTTAGTATTAATTTTTTTCTGCATGGGAATATTAGCATTTCAGAGTACTTACTTTTGATACTTTTCCTGTGTTAGGAAGATGAACATTGCAGAGTGCCAGCATACTTTGGTCTGTTGGGAAAATGGAAAGATGTATTAGGAATGTGGTATTAATTGGAGATTATTTGATCTACGATCAAAGGCAGAAAAACTGCAAGATTGAATTAAATCAAGCAAAGGAAAGGACATCTGCATTTACTGTTTTTCCCATATGCTGCAAACTTTTTGACAAAATCAGTATCAGTGCCTAGAAATTCCTGGACACAAGAACCAATCAGTTGTGTGATTGCAATGCCATGTGCTGTGTAGGCAAGCAGTGTCCTCAGAGGCAGTTCTTCTTAAGGTGTCAGGTTTAAGGAAATCAAAGAGCGAATTTTTGTTCTGTGCTTCATGTATGAATGCCTTTCGTTTTAGCATGCTGTAGAGAAGGTAAAATTTTGTACCCTTTATTATCACTTCAGTATTCTCAAATGAGTAAAACTATTTTTGTTTTCATTAATAAGACTTTTACAGTGTTTATATGCTTGTGGAAGAATGAGTTAGACTCAGGGTTTGTGCATCCACTAAATCTACTCAATGCCATCTGCAGAAACTGGTTTCCATCCAACAGAGCAGCAAAGTTCTGAACAGCTTCTTCATTAAAAAAAAAATTAGACTTGCAGCTGAGATAATTGTTGATCTGTATAAGAAAGAAGTTTTAATTGTCTGTGACTGAGAAATTTTATTTGGTCACCTTGTGGTCCCTTTTAGTCTTATGCTTCAAATTTTTAACTGCCAGTGATGGTTTTTAGCCATAAAGGCATCAGTTTTTCTTTTGGTTCCCAGGATGAATGCGCAATACTAGAAACTAGATCATCTCTAACATCCATTGTGTTCAACAAGAAGGTCATTGACTGCAAATCCCGTTTTTTACAAATATAGATAACCACAGACACTTTTCATTTATAGTAGAATTAAAGCTCTCTAACAGTGGCAAAGATGCTTCATAAAGTTCTTGACATTAGGAAAGTCCAGGAGTGCGAAGTTTCTGTATTGCTAAAAGTTTGAAATGTGCTAAACCAATTCTGATCTTGAGAGGAGGTCTAGTTGAGATATATAGATTCTCTTCATCCACACCTGGGTTTTGCTCCATGTTTTCCAAAACTAATGCTATTTAAGGCAATTCATGTGAAGGCCTGTTCACCAGCACTGACTTTGGGCTGTAGTAGCTGTTTTTCATGAAGCCACAGAAGTGTCAGTAGATGGCAGCAAACTTTTGATCACCAGCAGAGTGGGAAGTGTATCATTAATTCTCCCTGACTTAAACAGAACCACTTATGCTGAAAGCACTGTGCATATTGGTTTGAATTACCTTACAATGTCATATTTCTGGACTTAGACTCACAGAATCTGCTTTAAAGCCCCCTGAAACTGGAAAGAACTTAATAATTTTTATCAGTGGATTTATCATTTATATAGAAATCAGTGTATAAAAAGGTTGTAAGTACTTGTTCAGAGCATAATGAGAGTGGGTTGTATGTTTTTATTTTATGTTTTTTCCAATGTCCTTATGCTTTTCCTTATCATTAGTGGAGTTCTGGCAGAAGTGATATTTTCCAATACTTTGTAAAAAGTAGGTTAAAGAAAATTGCATCTTTGCACTGCTACAGCTGTAATGATTAAACACATTTTTCTTGTTTTCTCACTTATTTGACTGGTGATATAGGCCAAATTGAGGTTAAATGACACACAACAAATACACAAAACTCTACCAAAAACCACAATGAAAAATTCAGAAAATAACAATGCCATAGAAGAATCAAACTATTTCTTAGGTGTTAAGCCATTCTTTTGGTTATTGAAATTATTACAGTCCACATGTAAATAGATAAGTTGCATTATTACAATTCCTAGTAGTTATTAGCACAGTGCAACAGATTTCCCGACAGTTTGTTTGATAACTGGAGTGAGAACTGAAATCATAATTTTTTTTGTGTGTGGATTTGCTGTTCAGTTTCTGGAAACTCTCAAGCCAACCTCAATGCTTATTTTGCATTTATTGTATTTTTCCAGAGCGGCAATGAATAACATTCAGCAATTGATTATGATTTTAAACTCAGCAACTGATAAACCATCAGATACTCTCATCATGTATTTCAATGTAAGTGACTACAAAGAAGATTTGTCTAAGATTTTTGGAGTTATACATCTGTAGATCTGATGCATGTTTTTGAAGAAGTACATTTTTATTGGGTTGGTTTAAATGTAATTGCATGGTTTAGAAAGCATGTCTCTAACTGTTGTGTACTGCAACCTTTTAAGTGGTTAAATACTTCTGTTACTGGGCTGAATATTAAAATTCTTTTATGTGTGTATTGAATGAAAAAAGAAAGGGGTGTAAAAGAGATATGAAGAGAAAGATGCACTGCACTCTTTTAAATACTCCATTTTTATTTATGCTGATTGAGAGATGTTACAAAGTGAAGCAGGACTAATGTGATTAAATCATTAAAATGTTTTTCAAGTAAAGTCTTTTCTTTGTGTTTCTTTCCCCTGCTTTGCTTCCTGTACTTTATTAGAATTGCACAGTGAACCCTAAGGATAGTATAATGAAAAGAGTGGAAAGTTTTGACCACATCTTCAAAAAGAAATTTGCTGAAGCAGTTGGACAGGGATGGGCTGAAATTGGCTCACAGGTAAGTATTTAGGTTGAATAACACTCATTTGAACTCTGTTAGTTAGCGCTAGCTTGTGCGAGACCTGACTTACTGACTCTCCTCCTTCAGTGCAGAGCTCTAAAAAGTAACAATATTCTTTTGAAACTGAAGCACTGTAAAGATAGTATTTAACAAATTCCTCTTAATATATAAGGAGCAATAGGAACTGGGTGGAAATACATTGGAAGTATTTTACTGAAGAATGGGAAAGTTGCTGGCTGAAATACATTAAGTGAAACATATATTTGCATTCATTAAGCTAACTTGGCCTAAAACTGCAAAAGGTGACTCACTTCCTTATAAAATCAGGAGGGCAGCTGTGCTTTCAACAAGGATTTTGGAAAATAATTCCAACCATGTTTGTACTCGACAGTCTCCTTCCTGTCTGTCAGCCCTGCTCTTTGTCCTGTTAGCTGTGAATCAACATGAACCCAGTTCATGGTGCTACACTTGACTGAGCCTTCATGTGGTTGGGGTAGTCACACACCGTAGTAGCCCTTGAGGCCTCTCCAATGTTATTGGGAGATGGAGCTGGGGACAGTAACTTTTTTATCATGGCTCTGTCAAAAACTGGAATGTTCTAGATTGTTAAAACACGAGAGTCTACCTGTTGTAGTCTGTTAAAACTTCTTGTAATATTCCTGAATTTCTCATTCTAACAGAGATACAAGCTTGGAGTACGTCTCTATTACAGAGTAATGGAATCCATGCTGAAGTCGGTAAGTTTAGTGCTGCTCTCTTAGTACTGGCAATACTTCTAGAAATACTAAGAATATTCACAGGTTTGATCTGGTTTATTTATTTCAGGAGGAAGAGCGCCTCTCAGTGCAAAATTTCAGGTATTTGCCCCAACTTGTTATGAAATCTGCTATTTTAAGTCTTGGGACAAGTACTAATAACTTCCTTTCTCTTCAGCAAACTTCTGAATGATAACATCTTCCACACATCTCTTCTGGCATGTGCTCTTGAGGTTGTCATGGCTACATACAGCAGTAAGTTAAATCTAAACTCCTTGATAGCGTTGTTACTTACTGATAATTTTTGCCATCTGTTCTAATATATAAAATAGAGTAAATAGCAAAAAGAAACCCCAAAACAAAAAAAGTAACCCACTGAAATGTCTGAGCTAGTAATGATTTAATAAATACAAAAAGGAAAACATCAAAAGTGGAAGAATGTAGGATTTGTGATAATTATAGTCTGTTTTCCCTTCAGGAAATGCTTCACAAAGTGACAGTACCAGTGCTGAAACAGACTTGTCTTTCCCGTGGATTCTCAATGTATTTGATTTAAAAGCTTTTGACTTCTACAAGGTGATTGAAAGCTTCATTAAAGCAGAGCCCAGCCTAACCCGGGAAATGATAAAGCATCTAGAATGCTGTGAGCATCGAATTATGGAGTCTCTCGCTTGGCAATCTGTAAGTAACACTTTAAAGTGGTATTTGCCCTTGTATAACATGCTTACCTAGAAAAAAAGAAGTTATACCCAACTCTATAGAATAAGTAGTGGTCTTGCTGAGATTTAGTTCTAGAAAAACAAATTACAAGAGCAAAACAGGATTAGTTTTGGCATGTCTTCAGTTTTAGAAAAAAGGAGTATATCAGAGGAAGAAGTCAACATAGCGCTGCTGATTTATGTGATTGTAAACCAGCATCATCTTACTAGTCTGGCACAAATCATAGGGGTAATACCCTGAACTCTGCTTTGGTACCAAAGTCAGTAGTAAATTCTATGCTTTTATTTGAAAGTTAATTTTTATCCAGTTGCTATGCCTACTTGGCAATAGGGCCTCAGTTCCAGGCATCTGATATATTTGTTAATAGTACATTAAATATTGTTTTGCGTTGTCCTTTGCACTTCAGTCACTTTGGTATTTTTGGATGCTGTTAAAATAAAATGCTGAAAGGTTGAGCTGTTTTTTGAGGCTGTATTTCAGTAAATCAAACATTGTTTCTTTTCATTGTTTGTTACTTGTAAACTAGAAATAGGCTATTTATGCTACAAAGCAGGAGACTATAGAGACTGGTAATTTTGACCAGAGAGACAAGTTTTAGAACTCATCTCATATCCTTTAGTTCTGGAGAAAGAAGGGGTATTCTAAGAAGCAGGCAGTAGTTTAGGGAACTTGAAGGCGTGCAGAAGGTGTTCGAGAATTGTGACCTTCAAGGGACAAAAGACAGAGGTACAGATACCCAGGGTTGACTGTCTCCAAGGAAGTGGCTCCTGCTGCCTTCTACAAACCAGCTTGAAGCCAACTTACTGATCAGCAATACACCATATCTGTCAGTTTCTACCCAATAATCCAAAAAATGCGTGCAGGACTATCTAATTTAGACCTGGGCTTTCAGACTGGAAAATCTACAGAGTTGTGTTTTCAAAAATTATGGGTGTTGCAGGCTTTTGTGAAACAAATGATGTCATCAACAAGCACAGGATTATTTCAGGTTTTTTGAGTGCTCTGCTTGAATGTAGTATAATGTTTTGACTCTGCTTCAGTTTCTAGAGGGACATGTTTGTTACTGTTTTGGGGTGGCTGATTTGAGTGTTAACAGCATGGAATAGTTTGTTTGGAAGGGGCCTACAAAGATCATGTAGTGCCAGAGAAGAATGTGGAGTGGAGCCCAGTGGAGGGGATGAAAAGAAGTGTGCCTGACATGTATCCAAGGGCCCTGCTGCTTCTTTGACCTCCATATCACCTGGGTCTCCCCAGGCTCCAGACAGTGTCACCTATTTTTGAAGGCTTGGCACCAGAGGACACAGTAGGTTTCCCTCAAAAGCTGAGGGCACTTGTAGCAGCCAGGACCGGCACCCCAAGATTCTGTGCTGGCCTCCCATTGCCTCCTTCAGCTGCCCATGAGGGAAGGGATCTACCCCTTCCTCCCATCTAAATATTATCTGGTTTTGCATCAAAAGTGTAACTTATCAGAAATGGGGGAAATACTTCCCTGGCTGACTTAGGAGGCTGTAGAGGTGTCCCAGAAAGACTCAGCTAGTGAACAAAAGAATATTCTTCAGCAGTTTCTTATCTTATTCTTATTGTCTCCCTGAAACGGTGTGCAAGGTTTACAAGTGTCTGCTTAATTAGCAATTCCCTCAAGAATGGGCAGACAATTAGAGAAGTGTAGTTCATACCAGTAAATACCTCTGAACTTCCAAACACTTGATAAAGGAGGAGAGAAAAGCCAGATGCCTTCTTCTTACTCATAAAGAATGTCTCACCATAAGTGGATGCTTTGGGCTAATTTTAAACAGTCTGAGAAAGATGGAATCTCAAGAAGGTTCAAGTTTCCTCATATGGTTAGAATGGGTTTTTTTGTTGATTTGGTTTTTTTTTTTTCCCGGAAAATTTTAAAATGAAGAAGAAAAGCATGGAATGAGTAAAGCTTATGCAAAAAACAAACAAACAAAAAAACAAACTAGCTCAGTATATAAGGATAGAAACTTTTGGAAAACATTTACATACCAATATTTGTATAATGCAGCTTTGCTTCCCCCACTTACTTGCTATGTATTTTTGTTTAGTTCTTGCCTCCTCCACCCTCCTAGGTAGTGCATTTTGTTACAAGGCTTGTCTGCTTCAGTCTTTCCTCATTCTCCTGACTGCTTCAAGAAGCAGGATTTCAATGAGAGATTTAAAAGGATTGAACAATTTAATAGAGAATTGCTTGAATATATTTTAGTTTTACTTGTCACAGAGCTTTTGTGAAGAAAAATGCGTTGTATAATTTCTCTGGAAAAAAAGTCTCAGGTGCATCTGACCTTTACCTGACTTTGGAAGCTGTACCAAGTGAATGTAGAAAACTATGTTTTGTACTGGTTTCTGAAGATAATACATTACTCTTTAGCTAGTCATTGTGAGTATGTTTATTGTTTTTGCATAGCTAGCTGATTTAGGAAGGAAATGAAACTTTTCTAGGTCATCCTTTCTTTTAACAAAAAAAACCTAGCATAGCTAGACAAAATAAAGGGTGGAAACCAGTTGAAGGCTCTTCTCAATAATTCTTGATTTTAAAAAGGAGCATGTACGTACTGACTAAATCATGTGAAAAGTACTTCCTTTTTCTTAAGTCTTTATTGAACCCTGAAAGGAGAAGTCCCATTTGACTACTCAAATATTTACCAGTGAGGTTATGATGCTTCCAGATGATTATGTGGAAATCAGCGTAGAATATGTTAATAATGCTGCATAATTTTATTTGCAAAATAGATATACACTGTACAATATTCTATACTTTGAGTTTGTGCTCACAGTATTTTGAGCACTATTTTGATTTCGTAACTTTAAAGGGAACTGAAATTACTTTAGACTCAAAGATGCTGAATAGCCTTTGCTTCATATTTATCATACTTACAGAAATATGATTTAAACCCTTCCATAGTTAAAATCTGTTTCCTTTGAAAGGGATAGCTTGTTACCTCCCAGCCTGGGAGTTCATTCTCAGCCTTTTCCATAATTCAATCAAGTCGACTTCCTTTGTGGCCACCCAGAAAAGTAATTGTTTTGAATATTTCAAATGAAGGTTTTGTGAACATATTCCAGAATATCTGAATTTCCTTTAGAGAAAGCCCTGTCAACTGCCAACTTCATCTTTGACTGAAATGTTGTTTGTTGCAGTTAGGAATAAACAAAGATCAGCTTTTCAGTGCAGGCAAATCAAACAGAAAGTCTATCAGTTTTCAATCGATTTTGAGTGAAATACCTGTGGAGGTTTTTTGGTTTTGCTGTGCTGTTCAAGGAGGTCAACACCTATGAAGTATCTTTGTTATGTGTATCTGCAAAGCAATCCAGCTGCATTTCCCTGCCTCTCAGCTTCCGTTCTGCTGACAAGCTCTGAATGGGGAGCAACAAGCAAGGTACTACGTTTTTCATGCTGCTGTTTAGAGAATGTGCTTCCTGCAAATGCCCTTTCACATGTACAGTACTGGGGTAGTGAGAGGGTCTTGTTTTGCTGCACTGGAGTTGCAGGCCAACCGCAGCCTTGTCTGAAGATAAAGCAAGTTAGAGAAGGAAGCACTCCAGACTTCCCTGGTTAGCTCTACGGACCTTAGAGTGTTCTGTTGTTAACTTGTTAACTCATCCATGTGAGCACTAGGAGTATTCCAAGGGGTATTTCTCTTAGGACTGCAGCTTTAAAAGGTTATATGGTAGCTCCTTCTGTTAACTGGGATAAGGATCAGCTGCATCACCACCTGCAACCCCCCAACAGCTCAGAACAGAATGTGAAGGTTCGTTGTGGCAGGCTAAGGGGAGTTCACTCACAGTCTGATTTGGTCTGGTAGCTTCAGCTGTGGTTTTGATGTTTGTTTTTGTGTGAGTAACAAACAGATGTGGAACCAAAGCAGTGCATTGCACTGCAGCTGTTGACACTGTAGCTGTCTTTGGCTGTATTGCTCTTTAATACTTGCCTGTCCTTGTTAGTGTGTTTTTCAAAGGAGGAAGGAACAGCAGTATTGATATGTGTTGTGATTTGGAGTTGTAATATATTTTGGAATTTTAATGACTGATGCAAGATAATGATGGCTCCAGGAAGTTACTTCTCTTAATGGTTAAAATATGATCAGAAGTAGACAAGTGTTTGCTTTATTTATAACTTCTTTCATGTAGCATTGCCTAAACTGCGCTCCATAATGCTTCTCCTTTTTTAGCTTCTTCTTTTCTGTGGTTTCTATTGTCAATTCAACATTTGCAATGAAATCTACAGTATTGTTTTATCATGCATTGTTGATCTAACATAACTCCATGGTTGCAATAAGTGTTTGTCAACCAACTGTATAGTCAGTGTTTATACTTAAGTACCTCGTCCCACACCAAAGACTTCTGTTGGTTTTAAATTATGCAGCTCACTGCAGCAGAAGTGTCTTTGTGCTCAAAATCATGTATTCCCAAAGAATACATTATTGCATTAATATGACAAACTCGCTGAGCTGGAATAACAACAGGCCTACTTTGATCATGCATTAAGGAGAAAAATATTAACTAGGTATGTTTAAGATTTGCATAAAAAGCGTTAGACAAATCCCAGGTCAGGGTGAAGTTGTGAGCAGCTACAGGTCAGCAAGTGCTCCTTAGTACTTTGGAATAACACAGGCTTAGCTGTGCAGCCTCCTAGCCTTTGATTGTACAAGGACACAGTTATTGGGGGGCTCACTGTACTCAAGTGCTTCGTGGCTGTTTCCTTGGATGCAGTGCTCAACTTCAAATTGGGTTTCTATGCTCCTTGTAAGGAGAAAGGGAGCATCTAGAAAGGGGAGTTAAATTATTTTCTTGTGGTTTGTATCCTTCTCAGTAAGGATTTCTGTAAGGTGTCTGAAGTTCTTCAGCTCCTCTGAAAATAGGTGTCTACATGCAGTTTAAAGTCCTCTTTGGTTTTGACATCTTACGTGATTCCTTGTAAAACAGGAAGAAGTAGGAATGGTCACGCTGTTAACATTTCATACATTAGGTTACTGGATAGGTTGTTTAGTGTTGTGTTAAAAGAATTAATCAAAAATCTTGTTGATAGGCAGCGAAATAAGGCCAGGCAGCAAGGGCTGGGTATTTGGGGCAGAGTCTGTACTACTGGCCTCAAGGGGACAATAGTTTGGGCTTAAGTATCGTCCCACAGTCATCAGTGGCGTTTCATCAATAATGTGTTCTCTGGCCCATTCTGGCATTTGTCAGCTCTCGTTTGGACACTGCTGAGGCAAGATTTGGGGCGTGATGCAACTCAGGGACTATTTTCAGCTGCTGGTACAGATTAGCAGTGGAGAATGTGCAGTTATGTGGGTGCAAGCTGTGCTTTGCCACTTGCCCTTGAGGCTTTAGGACAGGCTGTGGCTCGTTGTGTTGCCAACCACAGATGTAGTCGTGGGTTCAGCCACGAGTGGCTTCAATGCTGGCAAATGAGTCACGCGTTCCTGTGCTGCCTTTCCTCTGGCTGCAGAACCAGACACATTTCTGCACAGCAGCTGTCTCCTCTTGGGAAAGCCAGTCCGTGTCAGGCATACTCCTTTCACGCCTGCTAAATTTTGCCTTTCCTCAGATACAGGAATACCTAATTTGCGAATGATGCACAGCCTTAGGCTCAAAAAATGTGCTGAGCATATCTAGAGTGTCAACATCTGCAAGCATGCTCACTGGCAGGATGCAGTTTACTGATGGGGCTTCACTGGTGTTAAGACAGGCACCTTGGGAACTGCAGGCAGCAGATTGCTCATGCAGACATCACTCATATCCTGTGGGTTTCTGGGTTTTAGCCACCTAACATCTTGTCTCAGCTTGGAAGTTGCAATGGGCGGTGATATATAACATGGAATTTTCTAGGGCTTTTCTTGCAGGGGACAAAACATGCTAAGGGCCACCAAAGGATGGCTTGTCACGTGCTCACCATGCTCCTTTTGACAAAGTTACATTAGGAGTGCGCAGCTTTAACCTTCAAAAAGGAACTGAGAGCATATTTGAGGTTTTCTGTCTGTACATACTAAATATATTTCTGCGTGCATCATGAGTGTGTTCCAGAAGCATGTGGGATAAGAGGTCACAACCACCACTGCTCCTTGGCGTGATGGTGCTAAAGGCTCATACTGATTCTGCTGCATATGCTTTTTAAATTTTTTTTAAGGTTATGACATTTCAGTTGTCACAGCTGTGGCTGGAAAGCCGTCTATGATTTTGCCTTTATCATACAGGGCACATTTTTAGAAGTATGTAAGATGAATGATTTTTGGGTATTGGTGAATATACTACATAGTGTAATATAAATATATAAATATATTTATGTTTATATGCTTTTCCATTTTGAGCATATGTATACACACACTCTAATAAATGCTTAAATAAAATAGGTAAGAGTGTTTATCCTATGCCTTTCTAGTACTCCTGATGATGCCTTAGTAATTTCTGGTTTTTTACTCTTCATGCATCTGTTACTTGGTGTAGTTCTGTGCTTATAAAGTGCTAAAAACCTCTGTTCCCAGCACCTTTAGCCAAAACAAATCCCTCTGAATAGAGATCCAAGGACACGTTAGTTGCCCTAGGGCCCAAAAATATGTAAACAACAGTGAGATGGGGTGAGCAGGCCTGGGGTGGTTAACGTCATCGCCTGAGGGTGAGATTGGAGAATTAAGGGCCAGTGTACTAACAGGACAGAACTTATAAAAGGTGAAGCGCTCGTGACTTATAAAAGGTGAAGGCAGCGTCCATTTTGGGTGTAGTCCCATGTGGGGGACTTTGCTTGCCCAAATGTACCTTGAAGGCCTTGAATAAATTTTTCCACGTTTTATACTCTTAATTTTGTCTAGTCCTCTGTTTCTGGTAGCCTGCTTTAGGCATCACTGAAGAGTTTCCTTTAATAAAAATCATGGTGTGCTTTTTGAGGCTTCAAACTTTTATCTGCCTGAACAGCTGAAGGCAAATTGAAAAACCAGGAAGAATAGCGAATTATAGTCTTCACTGTCTCTCTCCCATCACTTTGAAAATCTTCCCTGCCACTCCTATTTATCGTGAAGATGACTCAAGCTTTTATTCATGCTTGGGCGTTACCATCTGAGCAAATCCTCTAGGCTACTAGAAGAGAAGCCAGAACATTTAAGGCTGAGGTCCTGTGTTTCCTGCTTTTGTCTGTATTGACAGTGTGTTCACTTCTTGGTAGGCACTCACTAAGTAAGTGTACAAAGTGCTCCCTAGGACTGGGAGATATTGGTTATGTTAGCACAGTGTTAACAGGTTTATCTGTTGCAGGTATACCGGGTCAGCCCAACCCTTAAGATGCTCTTGATTCAAGTACAAACATGACCAAAGGGATTACCTAAAACACAGCGACTAGGCAGAGTTTTCATTCTGTGAAATTTGGATGCCATTCATGATTAAGAATTTTAAGTTTTTCCCTACTGCTTCTACTGATTTTAAGTATAGCATTTCTCTAATTAGGGGGATATAAGTCCTACTTCTGTAACTTAGATATTTAGGCTTCCTCTGTACTTGAGACAGAGCTGTACTTTCAGGAAGCAGTTCATTCTATTTATTTTAAACAGGTATTTTACAATGGGATTATTCACTCTCCACTGTCATCTTTCTCAATGACAAACCTAAACTAGATCTATAGTGTTTGTCTGTTAAGGTTAGTAGAAGCAGATCATATGCTTAATTCTACTTTCCATAACTGCATTTCCCCCTTCCTTAAAGCATGGAGGGGAGATTAGCAAGAGGTGGTTGTGTGATTATGCCTAGGTTTGCAACATGGTAGACTTTTCTTTAGTCTGCTTTTCTTTAAGGTTGCCTGATCATAAGTAACAAGGAACAATGAAATTGTTTTCTAGGAATCCTTGCTTTTCAAGTTGTTGAGGGGTTTTTTAATTTGTTTGGGTTTTTTTTTTTAATATTGTCCAATGTTTTGGCGGTCATGTCAGAGCTGTAGAAGTTTGATTTTAATCCTACTGTGTTTCTAGGTAGTTTGAACTTCAGCTTTTCATCCTGTAACACTGCTATATCTGCACTGTGAATACTTTGTAGCAATGTTTAAAGGTTGCCCTTGAGGGAAAAACATACTAGAATTCAGGGAGATATCTTTGCAGTTCTCCAGTTTGGTAAAATCTTGCTGAATCGTGGCAAATTTAATGTGACTGTCTTCTTAAATACAAAGGCAAATAAAGCTTGAGTTAAATTCTGTGACTGTATTCCTGTTGCACCTTCCTTGGATGGGACTATGCTCTCTGACTTTATAGTTTTACAAATCTCTGTAGTGAAACAAAACAGGTGAAATGAGTAGAAGGTTGTTTGGTTTGGTTTTTGGGGTTTTTTTTGTTGGTGGTTGGTTTTGTTTTTTTGGTTTTGGTCTGGCTTATTTTATCTGAGCCATAGTCCTGAATAACTGTCATAAGCTTTTATTACTCTTTCTTTCCTTATTGCTGTGTCATTTGACTCATTTTCTTGGTATCTTTTCTGTGGAAGATAAAATTTGCTTCTGTTAAGAAGCAAAGTAGGTGCCAAACAAACATTCGAATGTGAAGGTTTGGGTTTTTTTTTCCCAGTTGTGTGCTCAATTCCCAAACTCTTAAGGTGATACTAGTATTGCGTCAAACTGTCAAATCATATATTATTGGAAGATGTTTTTGTTTCTTTGCTTGCTGCACTTTCTTTAAGTTATTGTATCTATAAAAGCATGGATTTTGTCTTGTTTATTTTGTAGGCTAAATAAGTGCTTTCGTGCCTGCCTTTTATACGGTATAAATATATGGTATTTCAATTACATGTTTGTATCACTTTTTATTACTTTCCAGTAATAAAAAGCCCCTGTCAGGGTTGTGGATCGCTCTGTTCACAGCTGTTGAGCAGGCATAATATTCCCCATGCTCCAGAAGGTAATCTCTCTAGGTTTTGTGGAGGCTTTTCCTTTGGGTTGGGTTTGCCTGTCAGAATGGGGTAGGTGCAGGCTGGTAAGTGCCCATGGAACAACCGAGTGTGGAGCCTCTGAAGCTGCGAGCCTGGTGTTCTCCTGAAACCCCAAGCAGAGGCTTGAGGCTCACCCAGGCACATTCTGCCTCGTCTGAATTTGGCTTGGAGAAGTACCTGGGCTGCCAGCACCCTGTCCTTTCCATTTGGGAGTCACCGTGCCCAGAGCAGAGCCCATGCTTGCCACGCTCTCTCTGTGCCTGTTGCACCTTCCACCAGCTGGGAGGAACTCACAGATCTTATCTGGACAGCAGGAGCTACTGATTTTTTTTATTTGCGTTTGCTACCCACAGGAGCATGCGAAATACAATAGCATGCAGTATGTGTGGTAAACTTCTTTTTATCATGTAAGAAGTGTGAAATAACTTATGTATACAAGTAGACTAGCAGTTTTTGGATTTGATTTCATTAATGAAACTTATTTTTTGTTTGGCTGAAAAGGCAGATATTTTGGTACTTGCTTCATCATCTATATTCTAATTTTTGTCCATATTTTGCTACGTACTTAACAAACTTTTCCAATTGACTTCCTCTCAAAAAGCAGCAGTATTTGCAGAATTCATCTGAAAAGCAGAGGAATTAACCTAGCCACAGTTGTTTCCATGTGAGATAGACTTAATATTATTCCCAAGATGACAGCATTAATTTTGGGTGTCTCCTGTTGCTAGCATTATTATTTAAGGATTTTGTTCTTTAAGGCAGGAACTCACTGTTTAAAAAAGGTAGAGTTAGGGCAAATATTAAAGCTATATGTATGTAGAAATATTCTTTTTACCTCATCATAAAAGGGTAAGAACTTCTTGCTAGAAGCCTTCCTTTGTCATTGCTTGTGGTTTGACTCTCAGGTTTAAACTGTAGAAAATGTACCCCTTCTTATTGCTGGACAGCTTTTGGAACTCAAGTGGGCAGACTGCTTCTTAAGTAGAGAAAAATAATTATTTAAAATCTAAATTCCCAGATCTGGAATTTTTAGTTTTCCAACAGTGGGGTGGGTAGGTTTTATAGAAGGCCAGAAGATGTGTGAAGGGTTGTTTTTGTTTGTTTTAATTTTGTGATAAGTTCAGTTTTCTTACGGGAAAAACTGGGCTTGCTTTATAAGCAGCTGTGTGACAGGAACTGGATGGGGGTGAGGTGATAAGTCTGAAATGCTTCAGTATCAAAGCAGAATTGTCAAAGCAAAACTTCTCCATCCAGCTTCTTGCAGAAGTATTAGACTGTGCAAGCTTGGCTTTCTGAATTTGGCTCATCTTAAATGAGCCATTATTGAGTATGTTCTGTAAATGTGCTGATGCAGTGATAGTTGTGTTTATACAATGTTTTCAACATTCTGGTAATTGGATGACAAATGCAGCCCAAGCATTTCTGTCTTCTTGATTTAGAATCATTCTGATTTACGTTTTGCCTTAGCTTTTGAAATGTATCCTCTTTCATTTTGTCAGTGATGCTCAAATGCCAGAAACCCTGAGGTCTAAATGATAATAGTCTAGCAAAAAAGGGAACTTGTCAGGATTTACAGGTCTGCCTAGATGCAAGAACCTTATATTACATTTACGGCTGGAAAAGTATGAGCAAATTGCTCTTCATTGATAAAACTCTTAAAGGATAACTTGAAAATAACTATTAGAAAATAACCTGAAAGAATAAATAAGGCTGTGCTCAGAATGAGATACTGTGCTCAGGTGGGATTTTCAAAATTACCAGTCTCAAAGTGAACCTCACTGAGTTCTCTAATTTTAGCCGAGTTTTCTGTGTAATTCTAGAAGTCTAAACTTTGGTTATGATGGTGCTTAAAATTACCAACAAAAATCACTTTCTCATTTGCAAGAGATGATGGAAGACTGTCTGATCAGGAGTGATATGGACAGACTGAATGACAATCTGCCTCTTTGAAAACAAATGAGAGGGACACTAATGATAAACTAGTGGATTTGAAACAAAAGGATGTTTGGGTTTCTTAGTTTTGTTCCCCCTACACACACACACACACAGTGTGAACTTTTTACTACTGTAAATGTTAAAAAATTTTATGCACATTTCAAGGAAGACAGAACAAGCTCACAGAGAAAAATTTTTGCTGAACACGCAAATATATCTGACCCAGAAAGTCCTGAGGTATGACTGATGAAGTGGGACAGCACTTGAGAAAGCCTTGTGTGCTTCTCCTACTGTTATATTCTTCCCCAGCCATCCAGCCTTGTCTGCCATTGGAGTCAGGATTGTAGATTAGCTGCATGTTTGGGGTCTGATCCACTACAGCCATTCTTATCTTTTACCTGGTCTCAAGAGCTCTTTTTCAATTTTTGCATTTCTGTGTCTGAAGTTACTTCATTAAGAAACAAAAGCTTGGAGGTTGATTTCAGTGAAGGATTCCTTGTCTGCTTGAACTATCTTCTATAGGGATTTTTTTTAAACACTTTTAGATGAAAAATATGAAGACCTATTTGATTTGGTATTGGTATTTCTTTGAATGTCAAAGACGTGTGTAGAAAAAATTGCCTGACATTCTGTTCTTGTGAAAGCCAGAAATGAAAACTTCAGGCTGAATATAGAAAGTATAAAATTGGACATCTTTTGATTTTGAAGTAATAATGTGTTGAGGTAAATCTGAGGTGTTTATAGCATTTTTTTTTTCATTGTCTTCTAGAACTACTGGTTAATTAACTAGTTATATCTACCTGCCTTGATTTAGATCAAAAACATGCTGGGAATCAACTAAATTTGCCCTGCTTTTATTTATATAGGAAGTGTGCATTTTCTGCACTCTGTAGATGAAGAAACCACACTACGAAGAACAATTTTCTAAGTTTTGATCCTAAAACTGAACTCCTAACTCTCCCTGTGTAGGCATATGAGTAAAAATAATGCACTTTTAGAAAGTACTGGTTGCAACATATTCAGATCCTCGGAAGCTCTGACAATGTAGACCTTTTTTTATTTGAGATGTCCTGGCATGACTTAGGAACGTAACTTCTCATCTAGATGTTACATTTAAATTTCGGCATAAGACCTTACCAGAGAGACAGAAGAGTTGGTATCAAAGTCAAGAGCAGAGAGAGGGAGTGCATCTGTTCAGGAATGTACCAGTGAAAGCATTGCTCCATCCACAGCTCTCAAGGATAATCTTGTTGCAGAACCAGAAAAGGAAGAGAAAACCTTATCAGTCCTGAATAGCTGGTACCCTGTCTTTATATCAGCTTGTTGTGGGAGGTACAGTTTTACTCCCCCTCTTCTGAATCAGTCAGATCAGGAATTTTTCAAGTGTTGGTCTGATTCTCAGCATTACAGATGATGCTTTTTTGACTGTGTTGGGTTTTTCGTTAGGGTATATGTTGGTGGTTTAGGTATTTTTCCTGTGGAAGAGTGAAAATGTTTAATAATAAAAAATACAAAATTTCCTCAAATAGCTTCTGGACACTGAGCTATGAACTGATCAGGAAGCTATTGTACTGTGTTGCCCTGTGCTCTTTCAAAAAACAGAAATGCCCTGGAGAATGAGCTACTGTCTGTAGCTTTTCCAGGCTGCTTGAGGTAAAACACCAAGGAAAGTTTGGTCTAAAGAGGAGTATACTCATATATGTGACTTTGTCTGTTTGTTCTGCTTTTAAGTCCGTGATGGGTTTTAATTTTTCCCCTGCAGTTTTGTAATCTCAGAGAGAGTAGCTTCTCTTTACCAGGGTGGGGCTGTGAAGTGCTCACTGCTGTAAGGCAGAGGGATGTTGCTGAACAAGTTGTCACTTGACTGAGTAACAGCTTTGACAAGCTTAGGGGAAACACAGCCCAGCAGTGACATTAGGGGCTTTTGTCTCACATTTCTTGGAGGAAGTCTAATATTAAACAGACTCCTTAGAGAGAGAGGCATTGAAACTTTAGAGATTCATATCTGGTTTTGGACTTTGGATTTTTCAGTGGCATATGGAAAACATACAGAATTTCTACTCATGCTGTGAGTTTTGTGCATTTTTTTGAAGTTGGATATGAATCAGAGAAGTTTAGGATTCCCAATGAAGACAATTGCTTATTTTCAGGTGTTATGCAGATGTTTATATCTATGTTATCTTTGTAGCTTAAGCCCATAGTATTTGAATTTTCCTTTCACAAGTTATGTGGATAAAGAAAATGCTGTTGAATTTAAAATTCAATCAACACTGGTTCCTAGCAGTCATTGAGCAACTCAGTTTCCCTGTAGTAAGAGGCAATATATGGTTGATATATAACAATTAAACAGAAGCTTTGCAAAGGGAAATAAACTCATCCAAATAGCAATATATCATATAGTTTGGTGGCTCAATATGCATTTTCTCAAACATTGATTCACTCCTCTGTATAAAGCCCTGGCATAAAAATTTTTCAGTGCTGTGTCTGTGTTGCAGCTGACTGCCCTAAATCTTAAGCACGGATTTGTTTAATCTCAGTTCTTATTCTTGACTCTATTGTTTCTGGGGAGGAAAAAACAACACTTATTTTATCTTTTATATTTTATTTTATTTTACAGTGATATTAAATTAATTCTGAGGAGAACATACACAGTATTCTAGTAGCTGGGGAACATATATAGCAAGATGTTTCAAAGCAATTTTGTCTATGTATTCTTGTTTGTAACACTAATATATGTAGATCACTCCTTTTACATGGTGCTGATCTTCAAAGTGCCTTGGTTAATTTTGCAAGCACGTAGCCCCATGTACTTTGTTTTTATACTTTTTAAAGTTTGAAAGAAAATAGCATTTGAAGTTTTAAATGCGCATGTTAAAATTATTTCTAGGACACAAAAATTGAGAGGAAATTGCACTTCAAAATTACTGCATCTTGAATTTTTTTATGGGACACCAAATAGTTTCCTGGAAGAAGTAATTGACTTGATGCACATGTTCATTTCTAGTTAGAAAAGGTCTTGTGTTTTCTAAGAAACTGTATGTTGAGATTGAATTAACTTATTCAGAGGATGTTATTTTCCTCAAAAGTCACATTGAATTGAAGAACTTCTCACAAAAAGTGTAATAATGTGATACTGTGCCTAAAGCACTTACTTCAGTCATCACAAGTTACTTTGTTTTAATTACATAGACTTCTGAGAGAGGTGAGAAGAAAAACCAGTTTGTCTGAGACGCTTCCAGATGCTCTAAGCTACCAGAAGACGTAATTGCTTTATGGGGGCCAGGCTTGTGGAGAGAGCACATATTTTTATCAGATAAACCTGGGAGAAACAAAATTCTTGTAACCCATTGATTGAAGCCTCCTGTGAACATAATGGTCTCCAAGAAGGAAGGTGCAGGGAAAAAGACAGTAGGGGAGGAGTAAGAGAGACAAGAGGAAACTCAGGAGCAGGCACAGTAGCCGAAGTGATATGACAATATGCGGCAGTTTTCCTGCAGAATAAAGCAAGTAGCTTCACCCCCATCCTCAGTAACTTGGAAACTGATATAATTATTAAATTGAGCTACTGTTTTAGCTTCAGGAAGGAAAAAGAACCTACTTTTTCATTTGCGTGTGACTTGACAAACAGTCTTTGGACTTTGGTTAACCTAATCTAAACCCAAAAGTTCCTTTCTAACACACAATCTGTCAGAACAGACCTTTGACATAGACTTTTAAAATACTTTTTCTGTGTGCTATTATGCTTTTACAGCCTTGTAATAAACTTCTTGGATGTGAAGGAAGTGCAGCCTTTATGTATCAGAATATATGTCCACAGCTGAAGAAATGTGCAGGCTTCTAATTCCAGTTTAGTCCCAATAGTCTTTTTATATAGTTTATATTGTAGAGTCACTGTCAAATATTTTCATTTTTATGGTCTGAAGGCTGTGTTGAATGAAGTTTTCTGAAACTGGACTTTCAGAGAATTTGATGTCTCGTGGTCTGGTGGACCGGTTCTTTTTTATGGAATTTTGAATGGTATCTGATGTGAAGTAATAGACTATGGGGTCAAAACAGCAGTTTGAAACAGCGATGCACAGAGTGATGGGGTACATAGTCCTGACTGCGGCCACCACTGCGCAATTGACCAAGGTCTGTGTTCTCATAAGGGAGTAAAGTATTAAGGTAACATTGTAAGGCACAAAGCAGAAACAGAATATCACCAAATGGACAAAAATCATTTTGAGTACCTTTTTCTTGCTTACTTTATTCCGGCTTAATGTAAGCGGTTTATTCAAAGTTCGTAGGACCATAGTGGAGCAGGTCACGTTCAGGATGAGCGGAATAAAAAACCCAACGGTTTCAATGAAGATAACAATCCGGGATAGGTAGGTTTTCCATGTGTCCTCCGAAAAGTTTTCAAAGCACGTCCTTTGCTCTGTATTGTTCATGGAGTTTGTGGACCGGAAAAAGCTTGCTGGTGTGCTCCCTGCTAGCACAGTTATCCATACTGCAACACAGACAATCTTTGCATTCCTTTTGGTCCGGAGAGTCTTGGATCGGAAGGGGTGTACTATGGCTAAAAAGCGATCTACGCTGATGCAAGTCAGAAACAAAATGCTCCCATACATATTTGTGTAAAAGAGGCTGACAGAAATCTTGCAAAGAATGTCTCCAAATGGCCAGTTTCTGGTTACAAAGTAATAAATCCTGAAGGGTAATGTAAACACAAAAAGCAGATCTGATATGGCTAAATTAAGCATGTAGGTTGTCGTCTCGTTTCGCACTTTTAAAGTACAAGTGAAAATGTAGATCGCTACACAGTTTGCTATGAGGCCAAGGACAAACACCATGCTAAAGATACACCCATACAAAGTATATTTAAAGGAGTCCTCAGTGGAACAATTAGTGCTTACCATTATAATGGTATGTTAAAAATTCCTGTGATTTGGAGGTTTCTCTGGTATGTTTATTGCCACTTTTTTGAAATTCCAGGAGAACTTGCAGGTCAGATGTATTTGAACGGTGTGCTTTGGCAAGTTTGTTACGCTGTGAAGCTTCAGGGAAGGAAGGTGAGCTCTGTGGTAGGGGAATACATCTCCAGCGGAAATCACCAGGAGGTCACTCTTCTCTGCCGAGTGCTATTTATAATCACATAACCAGTCTGCAAAAGTCCGAAAATGCATCATTTGTGGCAGATGAGGTCACCCCAAAGCTTGCTTAGTTCCATTTCCCGCCTCGATTCAATGAAGCCATTGTAGGACTTTCTGTCTTACTCTTGGCTGCAGATCGTGACAGCGAAGCCTTGTCCATCCGAATTTACTGGGAGCGTGTGCTCTAGGAAACGATTTCCTGGACGCTGCGGAGTGTCGGCACTTGCATTTCCCCCTCTCCCTTCTTTCTGTATGATGAGTTTTTCGGCTCGCTGGCCAGCCCCATGGGGCGGGAAGCAGGAGCAGAAGGGAGCTGCTTGCCAGGGCAGAAACCAAATTCCAGAGCGTGTTTGTTCCTGCAGCCCACAGCCCTCGGCAGCTCTTGCCAGCCCAGCTCCCTCTGGAGAGCAGAGCAGAGTGCTGGGCAATTTGTAGCATGACATCACAGGAAGAAGAGGCCGGGCGCCGAAGAATGGTTTCAGTTTGGTTTGTTTGCCTTCCCCTGTCTCTGCTGTACCTTGCCGATGGAGCTTGCAGAATGCTGCAGCTGCCTCTTAACTCTTTCCGTGCTCCCTGAGAGGTCCTTTGTCAATGCTGCCAGAGTCCAAAAACCTTTCTCTTCAGTTATGACAAGACTTTGCAGTGTCTAAATAACTCTCATGCCCTTAAGTTTCTGCTTTTCTTTGGAAATAGTAGTAAATGTGGGATTTTATGTTGCATTAAACTAACATTATGCCTTTTGTTAATAGCTTTGCCTTGTAATAAAGAATACATTAATCACCGGAAATCAGCAGAGTAGTTCTGTCTAAATTCCCCCACTGCACCAGTACAAACCTCAGGAGGGACAAAATAATTGATAGGTAGTTAAATAATTGCACCAAATAATTAATGAAAAAGAGGGGTTTGCCCTTGGATATTCACAGGACTGAGATGTGTTGTAATGGGAGGAGAATTTTTTAAAAACTTGTTCCATATTAGAAAGCACACCCCAAGCTTTATTTCTCATCATAAAAGTGATTCTTTAAAAAAAAAAAATTACTTCAGTGTTTTTTTGAAATGTTGTGATGCAGAAAGCATTTTCTTGAATATGTAAGCACAGAGTTAATACAACAAAATGCATATACTGTACTGTGCAACTGTTTCTGGTAATTTGAAGGGGGACAGTTACCACATATGCACAAAATACTCCCATTAGTCACTGATAATTGAAACAAAAACATGTTGTAACTAATTACTTTGTTAAGTAAATACTAAAAAAAACAGCTCTTACTGCCTTTAGGGGCCGATATGAGATAAATCTCAGTTTAGACAGAGTCACTTATTAAACAACAACTTGGATAGACTCACTTCTGGCATCAAACCCAGTCTATTTCTAAGTCTTAGAATAACAAATCTCTTTATATCTGGCTGGGTGGCATGGTTCTTTTGAACTGGGTTTTAGTCAGTTGCACCTAAGCAAGGCTCTGGGCAAGACCTTTCTAGTCTGCTGTGAAGGAGAGTAAATAATAGTGCTTCACAGGATTTTGCCATAGTTTCTTAATGTATGTCAGACAAAATTCAGAAACATGCAAAAGTGGGTCTTGCTTATTTTAATTCAAGTTTTCTTTATAGTTTTCTGTGAAACATTTTCACCTTGATTTTGAGGTGAAATCAAGCAGTTTAACTTCAATAGGCTATAACCACAAAAACCCTTTTTAACTATTTTTGAAATTCATACTTAAATGTAAAGTATAGTGCATCTTGGACTTCTAAGTCAGCTGGAAATGAAAATGTGAGCTTGGCAGAGTCTCTCATTTGTTAAACTTAACATGTATCATAGCATAAAGCTGCCTTACCTGGCTTTCCTTACAAAAGAAGTCATCACACACTAAATTTTGTTTCTGTTCCTGGCAACCTTGCATGGTGAAGGAAGAGTTTTCCTGCAAAAGTTCGGCATCAGGCCATAGGAGCTGTGCTCTCAGTTTTACTGCTCCAGCTTTGTTTGCATAGGAAGATGTGTGGGGCAGGTTCAGTTCCTGGAACGAAAATCCCTGAAGTACAGAAATTTGATGTCACATGTCAAAGCCTCAAGCAATAATTCATGTTTAGAGCGAGGAACTTCTTTATTACAAGTGTGTATCTCACTGATCAGTACTTTGGCATTTGGACAAAGGTGTGGGTGCACAGAGGCAGGGTTGGATGTCTGTTCCATTTTATCATAGTAAATGTGCTCTAGAGCAGTTGTGCAAGTGCGTCCTCGGCCTTTGCTCCATCTGTCAGAGCCCCTGCCTTGCTGTGGCCAGTGTTGCTGCTCCTGTTACAAGTGTGGACACTACTCAGAGTTGTGTTTTAGGGTATTGTGTGTCTGCTTGTGTTGTCTTTAGGACTCTGTTGCCCCTGTACCCTTCTGGTGCAGTACAGTACATGCACTTAGCACTAATTGATGACCGAAGTGATATTTGTAAATGTCCAGAAATAGCATTCAGCTGCAGGGTTTTTCCACTTGCAGATGAAAATGTGAGACCCCTGAATTTACAGGTTCTTTCTTCCCTTCCTGTTTCAGCAAGGAGAGTTACAACTGTGCAGGCAAGCTGAGTAATTTCAGTGTAAAAGTGTGAACAGCAATGACGAAGTGTATACCCACTTAATTTAGATGTAGCTGATTGTTACCAAGCAGTGATTTAATTTGTGTGAGCTTGTCCAGGCTGAAGAACCTGCGTTAGTGGGCTGGGAGCTGTGGGGAGTCAGGAGTGGCCTCCCTTCTGGCCAGGCTCCAGCATGAACAGGGGGAAGCTTCATTTCACCCTCTCCTTTTGTTGGATCACGTTTTAAGATGTTGGGCTTTGTGCCAAAAGGTTCGAAAAATACTTTAGTAGCTCCCAACACCTTAAATTATAAGAAGTTTACCAGTTACGGAGAAATATTTGAAATGGTAATGGCCTTGCATATACTCCTTCACCACAGGCAAATTTCCTTTAGGATGGGAAGGAGGGGGTGGGCAGGAGGAAGCAGCTGCAAGGGTGGGCCTTGTACACTGAGGGGTTTTTTGTCTCCAAAGGAAACAATGCTGTTGCTGCAGGGAAATGCATGTGTAAGTCTGGCTGCCGTTCTGCATCAGAGAGGGGAATGAGTTAGGACCTGTCACTGTTGCCCGTGCTAGATGAGCGGAGCCTGCATTTCCATCAACAGGCTTCCTGTGGCTCTTCAAAAGGCACCAAAGGCAGAGTGAGCATGGACTCCTTAAAGCCAAGAGCTGATGAGATGCTTGAGCTCATCATCAGCTCAAACATCTCATCAGCTCTCACTTCAGCAGCAAATAGGTTTTGTGCACTGCTTCAGTCACTTACCACTTAACTCTGCTTCTCTGAGTTTAGATACCTATTTAAGCAATCGTGGATTTGTGTAGCAAGCCTGTTCCACCACAGGGGGTCAGAAGGGAAAGTGCTTACAATCCTAGCAGTGTGCTAGGAGAGTGGCTGTAGGACACTGCTCCTTCCTCCCTGAGATGCCACAGACTTGGATACTTGCTCTTATTTAGGACACAGGGGCAGGATTCCTTAAATTCAGAAGTCCAAGTTAAGTGGTAAAAAAATATTTCACTGGAATAAAAAAAGTATTTGAAGGCTTTCCAAGCCTTTGGAGTCATGCTGACCAGCGTTGTGTGTTCCTCTGGTGGTACCCTCACCTTCAGTGCTGGAATTAAACAGAAGTTGTGGTCAAAGGTGAAATGCATTTGAACTTGTCTAATGTATAACATTCTGTCTTTGCTGATGCTACTGCTAACAGCTCTTCAGAGGAAGAAAATCAACTTTAACATTAGTAGCATTGTAATAAATTCTTACAGTGTTTCCAAGGTCAGAAACTGTTAAATGAGGGTTATCAGGGTTGCACAAAATGCTCTGTGTAAGACCATTATTCAGTAACTACTGTTACTGTTTTTAGATGCTCACCTGTGTCATGGTGCTGGCATTTGTTCTCACTTGGGTTAAGCAATCTTACTGCAGAAGAACTTGTGCTGTCTGGTGCAGTGAAGACAAATCCTGTCAGGACAATATTTTCTTTGCCCTGAGTGTTGTTATTTATCTAGTTATTTTGATGCGTTTCAGCTTTTTTTTGTCTGTTTACTGGAGTTTCTCTTTGAACGTGTGTATGTACAGGAAGGAATTTATTATGGTTGAGAAGCAGGGCTGAGAGCCAGGAAGTCTCTTTCTTCTGTGTCTCTGATTTTATGTTCCAATCCTGGCGAAATTTTCTCTAACTTTGTGCTCTTCAGTCCCTCCACATAAGGGCTCATTCACTTCCATGCTGGGATGTGAGGCTGTCTTAATTGCTAAATTTAGTTTGAAGCCCTTGGATGGAGAGCCCTCTATTAAATATGATCTTGAGATAATTACAGTGGCTAGTGAATGTGACAAAAATATACAAAGATTAAAATTTTGTATTTTTATATTAGATTCCAGCCAAGCAAAGGATGAGTTAGGAGCCTTCATTTGTTTCACCTCCATAAGTTTCTGGAAAAGTAGGCGTAGAGGAAGCAGGGCTGGGCATTTTGACCTTCTCAGCTGTCTTTTGGGAGCTGCCTGCTCAGCCGCCCCTAAGTCGCTATAAGACTGCTTCTGGGAAGTGGCTCACTGCCATCTTAAAATGTGGTGATGGTGTCCACCTACGCAGATAGTGCGACTCTACTATGGCACTGAAAATTCCCTTTTTTCCCCCCGTTAGAAGTTTCTGGTGTGGCAGGCAAGTCTTCAAATGAGCATTATAAAACTTCGGTTAAATGAGTATTTTTATCTAGCCAGCCTAATCCCTCATGACTATTGCAGAGGGAGTTAAACGTTCCTCCATGTCAGGAAACTTGTTAGCTTAATGCATATGAAATCACACTTATAAACTACAAGTAAAAGTTGGTTGTGTAATTGCTTAAAAAGGGAAAAGGAAGCTCAGAATAAAACTCTGAACTGCTTCCTTCTTGTGCAGTTGAAATGCTTCTCTTTTCTCTTTAGAATTGTTTCAGCTTCCTTTATAAGAGACACAACTGCTCCTCTGCTGCTTGTAGAAAGAGGAAACGATTTCTCTTCTTCTGTATGAGTTTTTGGGCTGCTAGAGTCCTTTCTTCTCCCTCCTCCCTCTACTCTTGGGTTGATGGAGTAAGTCTGGTTGACCTCATGTTAGGCAGGTAGAGGGTAGATAACATGAAATCTTTTTGACCTTTAATATGTGGATTGCTTGGTTAAAAAGGGATGGGCTAAAAAATGAAGGGAAGAATCATAGAGATTAAAAGCTTGAAAAGTAGATGTTGACATTCTTCAGAGGGAAGAAAAAAGTTTGTTTATAATCTTAGCAACATGATTTTCAGTGGATAGGAATAGAATGAAAGGAATTTCTAAAATGCCAGGTAGGAGGAGAAATGCCTTAACTAGAACAAAATACTTGATTTCCTAAACTCTCATTTGCGTTTTTTAACTTAAAAAAAAACTGTTTATTCAGTTACTCTGCAAACATGATTGAAATAACATCAATACTTGAAATTTCTGTCTGCTGTAGATGCAGGAAATAAGTTAAATGCCTTACCCAAACACTGTGACAAGTTCTGGCTCCACTCATTCTTATACTTTCTAAGTCCCAGGATTAGAAATTCAAATTTAATCTGAGTTGGCAGAAATTTGCCAGATGTTCCATGGCTAAAATTTTTGACTCAAAATACTATTCAAGTGCAGAACATGACTGTTCTAAGAAAACCTAAAATAAATTAGAAAATCACTTGCTATATTAAGCACATATTAGGAATGATAGGAAAGAAGAAGCCTCATTAATTATTTTGGAAACTATTCCAAGCGTAGGGCATGAAGTGGTCAGGGTAACAGAACTTGTGGAAAAACATCTGTAATTTGTGTAGTTCGAAGGCAATTGCTTACTGTTTTTCATGTCTTTAGTTTAAGTTTTTGCCCAACATGTGTTCTCTAGGCAGCATTAAAGTGGTCTGGTTCTGTGTCAGGATTTACTGGTGTTACTGCACTGGTTCTTGAGGATATATTTTATTTCATGCCAAATTACTTGTAAATACTTCATCCAGTGTTTACAACCTCTTTCAGTTTTGGCCAAATAGAGGCCTCTGACTTTATACAGAGGATTTTAACCTCTACTTGTCAGAGGCAGCGCAAAGCCCACAGTCACATTCCAATACTGTTTTTATAAAGTATAACATTAGGAAGCTATTGAAAGAATTTGCCATAGTCATTCAAAAAGATTTATGTGAGTTCATATTATTTTAAAAAACCCAAACCCCATGATATTAATTTGGTTTCCTTCACAAAACCAGAATATAAGAAGTTAAAGGGGGGAGAAAAGTTTAATAAGAATTAGTCAAGCTGGTAAGCTAATTAGTTTAGATAAATACTGACATGAAAATGCTTGTCAGGGGAGAACTGCTGCCAAAAAGCAGAACTTGGTCATGATTAATGTGAAGAACTATTGCTTTCTAAATGCGTAAGTCAGCAAATAACCTCTTTAAATTCTGCACGATACGATCACTTAAATGATTGTTTAGCATATCATTAGTACTGGTAAACAGCAATTACAAATACTTCAGCTGACTTTCCCTTACAACTGCTGTTTCCTTCCAGCCCGTATCCTGAAGTTATATGAAACCAATTTAGTACTTTATGAACCATTTTATTACACTGTTGACCACATTTAGCAGTTGCTTTTTCAATGTGGCAATCAGCTAATACCTAGAAGGTAAGAAAGGAAATGTCAAGACTTTTTGTATAAACAAAGATCATGCTTCTCAAGTGATAATTAAATTTTTTCTGCTGCAGTCTTGGAGAACTGGAGTGATGTTCTCAAATGCAAAATGTAAATTATTCATTTTCATTGAATCTCTGTTAAAAACCTTCCTGGAAGTGGTAAGGTATTTGTCTGGGAGACGTTTGTTTGACCCTGGCTGGAGAGGGGAGGCTGAAACCCACATCTCATGCCCTGAGCAAGTGTTCTTATAAGGGATTTTCATCCTTTGCTGTAAGGGAGTGAGAAAGAAAGGTGCTCCATCTGTGGAAGTATTCAAGCCTATGGGGGGATGGGGCTTTGAGCCACCTGGTCTAGGCAGAGGTGCCCCTGCCTCTGCTGAGAGTTTTGGAGCTAGATGATCTTTAAGGTCCTTTTCAACCCAAACCATTCTGTGGTTCTGTGATGATGTATTTAGCTTCAGAAAAAGTCACCACACTGCAAACAGAAGCTGCAATTCCAAGTGAGATACCCATTCAGTAATAACTTGTTCCCCCAGTGGAGGTGGTAGAGGAAGCTCCAGGTAGTGCCGTGCAGCATACACTGTCCTGCACACCCCTTACTCAAGTCTCTGGATTTTGTCAGACTTTCTCAGCTGTTTTCTGTGGTGGTTTAGTTGGTATGAGGCACCTGTTGTTGTGGAAAGATCACAAAGGTCCTACTTCTGCTAACAAATACTACCTTCACTTTCTCAGCACTTCTTGGATTCCTTGTGTTCTGTGCAGTTTTTATGGTTGATTTAAACAGTTTCAATGTGGGCTGTTGCTCGAAGTAATCCTACTGCTGACCATTTAAGCCTCTCTGATTCTTCCTGTGTGCTGTGTGTACATATGCAGGCAGCAAATGAGAGCAACTATTTGGTTTAAAACTAATCCTAACAAATACATAATTTGCAGTCATAGCTGTGCTAATGCTAAAGCAGGGGATGAGACAAAAAGTGCAGATGTGTAACTTGGAGAAGAAGCAGTGCACTTAAACTGATTTTAGCCAGCAGTGAAACTCTGCTGAAAGTGTTATGACAATGTTCAACTTTGAGGCTTTCAAATCTGTATTGTTTTGACTTTTGGCCAGACATTAGCCTAGTGTTTGGCTGTGTGAGGTTTAAAAGCTTCATCTAAGCCCTAGGAGTGGGATCTGTGCTTCTGGTCTACTACCCTATAATTTATTTCCTTGTAAATGGTTTGAAATAATGACATTTATAACATAATAAAAGAAAGCCATGTATGCCTAATTGATTTTTCCACGAAGAAGGGTAAAAATGAGCAGTAATACTGACATAGTATGCATGGTCATGCTTTCCTATTTAAGATTAATAGGGGTGGTAAAGGATGACAGCTTGTAAGGCAAATGCCCAGTCCAGAGTGCATTGAAGATGCTGTAACTTTTCCTCACGACTTCAGGGTGTTGGATGCTTTGGGCCAACTGTCTTCACTGTTAATACTGGTTTTCATTTCCATTGTTACACTGTTGCCCACAGACTCAGACCAAACTGTCTAGAGAGAAAATCATAGACAAATATGCTACAGGTACTTCATGTCGTCTGCAGTTAAAATAGACAAAATAGAGAGTCAGGTAGCAGGGAGATGGACTCAGGTGAAGATTGTAATTTGTGGGTCTTACCTCAGAAATGTATTTATTTGCAGCCTCTTATTTCCTTGGAAGTAAATAGTAAAACCTATTTTGTTTTTGCTGTGGCTCAGTCATTGGTTTCTATGCTTCAGAACTGTTATAGAAAATGCCCACTGAAGGACAAATAAAGAACCTGTTAGATAATTAAGAAAAAAAAAATAGAGAAGTCTACATAGCAGAACTCCTCCTGGATTGAAGTCTCTTAGTTGATGCCTTGTATGAGCTTTACTTAAACAAGACATTTACATGTAAGGCTTCTGGCTGCTGTTCTGCTATGCTTGTGGGCACACTTTGGGTTTTGATTTCTCCATGAGTTTGACATCAGTATATTTGTGGTGAAGGCAATGGAAACTGCCCATAATGTCCCACACTAACCAAAAGCATTTTCCTTACAGTGAAACTAAAGATAGCAGAGTGAAAGTGCATTCAAATCAAAGTAACTCCTTTAAATTTGACAACTGTTTCTCTGTGTTCTTTGCCCATCTTCCTCTTAAATATCAAAAGTATATATATATATGCACAGAAAAACTTAGTGTATGTACCTAAGTCAGTGTGAAAATGGTCTGTTTCCTTACCAGAGGCAATGCAGTGAAATTTCAAGGTCAGCTTGTGTAAGTCTTCCTTTTATTCTTCATATTTTCTGGGGCAGGCAGGTTTTCCTGATGAAAATGCAACATAAATCTATGACAGTTATGACTTTTTAATCTCACGTGAAAGTATGTGAGAGGCAAGTTTAGGAGAAATGGCTGAGCTGCAGTTCAAGTTTGTTTTTTCTAGAGCAAATATGAGAAGCTGTAAAATTCAACAGAACTTGCAATTGCCATTATTTTCTGCCTAATGTGAGAACTTTGCACACTGTGAAGTTTGAGAGCTAAAGGGAAACGTTTCGAGAAGCTGATTAGGCTTTCCTTACATTTAAGGGAGAAAAAGTAGGATCAAAGTCTTGGATTTTCTCACATTAGGATGCAGAGCATAGTGGTTGCCTCAGAAGCATTGAACTTGGGGTTTGCTTTGTTTACAAATGACCAAGATTTTCTCACCGTAAAAATGCAGAGCTTTAATAGAAAAGCACGTTGTTAGTGAAGGATTCCACATTTTTCATTTGTGTTTTCCAGCAGGATATTTGTAATTTAATGAGATCAGGGAAAACATTTGTTTTGATCATTTAGTAATTGAATGCACCTTGTTGCCTAAGTCAGTTTTACAATTTTGTTGATATGTGCTCTTCATGTATTGCCCAATCTCATTGATTTATTGCTTCCGGGACAGCCTCGTAAGTTCTTTTTTTGTACATGGTGCAGTTTTTAATTAAATGTCAATAGAAGTACAATGTAAGGGTAAGTGGTCAAGGAGCAAGTGTTGCACAGAGGAAGGAGAGAGCAGAAGCCATGGAATTTTCTTGATTTTTCATACGCACACCCACAAAAAAATAAGTGCATCAACATTTTTGACTTTCTTTCAAATCCTTTCTTTTGAAATTTTGTCATTTTAAAAGGAGGCTTGGCTTCCTCGTTATCTTTATGATGGCCCAAGACCCACATGCCTGTACCTTGGCTGGGCAAGCTTTTGCTTTTCAGTCCCCAGCTGGGTGTGTGTTCTCAGCATGGCTTTTGCAGGGCCTCTCTGAGGCAACTGGTTGCCCTCATGGGTCTTGCACAAAGCCTCCACCCCAAGTTCTGGCTTCAGGTTCCAGAACGGGTGGGCAGAGGGGCTGCAGATGGGATGCTGGGAATGGATCCTTCACTGCACAGATGTGTAGCACAAGGGTTTCCTGTGGGGAGGGAAGGTTTTGCTGTGGTGCTATTCAAATGTGAAGGTGGGGCGAGATCTGGTTTGTGGTGTTTCAGAAAAAAGCCCAACCAAACGTGATTTTTGGCTTTTTAGAGCTGTAGATTTTAAAACTTGAAGAAGATAAACATTGCTTTCCTAGATCCCCATGAAGTCTTCCAAATAGCAATACACTGGGTTTTAAACACCCTGCTTGAGCAGGGAGGTTGGACAAGATGCCCCACTACGGTGCCTTCCAACCTTAACCATTCTGGGGCTCTCTAATATCCCCCATAATTTTGCTCTAAATATCTATGGGGAAAATGTTGTGCCTTCCAGTGTGTTTTTCCAGAGCCTGAGCTGGCCATCACTGGTCAGTCTTCATTAAAGATTCTTGTGTGGCCATGAGAGAAGGCACTGAGTATCACATCTTACATTATTTTCTGAAAAATAGTGCTGTCCTAGTTTGCAGAAATGTGAGCTCAAACTTCTTGCAGATGTTAATGTGGTCCAAGTGTGGTCCGCATTTACCACAACCACACACTCACTCACATCTCAGATAAATTGTTTAGGGTTTTTTGTACCTTTTTATTGTTCTTGCCCTTCTTTGTTAGTTCAGCTAAATTTTTTAGTCTTAGAAAAAAAATTAAAGCAGATATATTGCATTGTTTTAAGGTTTCTTTAGTCTTCTCTTTAAGGATCCTAGAATAACATCATGGATATTCCACGTTTTACTGTAAGATACTTCTTGACTCCCATCATTTACTAAAGGATACTCTTACATTTGATAATACTAGTTACAAATTTTTCTCTGCTTCAGATCTATGCAGAGCTAATGTTGACACAGTAATTCTGCTGGCATAGCAATTCTTGTTGTTTCTCACATGGTTATACAAATTTACATTTAGGGAGAATGGCTTTAAACTAATGCTGTAGATCAGTGAAACTATCGTTGAGAGGAGTGGTGGGAAGTGAAGGAATTACCAGGAAAAAGCTGGGGTGGTAAGGAAAGCAACGCTTTTCTTCGCAGAAAGCACTAGAGTATCTTTTACCCCTTTTACCAAGGACATGCAGTGACAGGACAAGGGAGAATGGCTTTAAACTGAAAGATGTTAGTAAGAAATTATTTACTGTGAGGGTGCTAAGGCACTAGAACAGGTTGTCCAGAGAAGCTGTGGATGCTCCATTCTGGGAAGTGTTCAAGACCAAGTTCGATGGGGTTCTGAGTGGAAGGTGTCCCTGCTCATGGCAGAGAGTTGGACTAGATGATCTTTTAAGTGCCTTCCAGCCCAGCTCATTCTGTAATCTGTCTCAGAATTAGCTGTAACACTTAGAGAGAAAATGGAGAGGAAAAGCATTTGGTAATTGTTAAAATAATAGATTTATAAAATTGCTAAACAGTGAATATTAAACAGGTATAACATTAAAAAAAAGATATGTACCAGTGCTTTCCAAGTTTTTGTTTCAGGTCTGTTAATACAAGTTATTGAAAAGTTTGTGGTGTTTTTAGTGTTTTTTATGCTATTCTGTATCACACTGTCAAAATTCAATTATTTATTTTCAGTTTAGGAAGAATGTTTTGTGGGAGTTTTTTAATGAACTGTAAATAATAGTCCAAGATCTTTTTTAACATTCTCCCGTTAATTTGATTTCCGGAGCAGTCTTCCTTACCTCTATTATACTGCATTTTGGCTTGTAAGGCAGAAATGTTTAATTGGAGATACCTTCCCAAATTCTGCCAACTGAGCACTCAGAAGCTGTGCATATGCTTCTGCTCTGAAAGCCAAGCACAGCAGGGTGACTGCCAGGTCTTTTCTGCCTTGAGCTCATACCAAGGGATTGACCAGCTGAGCTTGAGATACCCCATAATGATAGTCATACAGGTATTGGCTTAAATTGAGATCAAAACTCTTCTCAAAGGATGAGTTTGTGCTCAAAATGTTGTGACACTGATAGTTTTGTTACAACTTCAGGTTTTTCTTTCTGCTTTGTCACGTGTAATTTTCTTCATATTGAAATTTTTTCAGAAATAGTTGATAAATCCATCGCATGAAACAGTTTTCATGCATGTGTTGTCATGTTTTGCTATAAAATATGGCATATTGCTTTTGGAACTCCAATTTCTCTGTGCTATTTTTCTCTTTTAGACTATATGAAGTACACTGCAAGATATTTATAGTTCCTTTTTCTTTTAAATATCACAAGCAGTCTGCTCTTAATAGTTTCAAGACATGTACGAACCCCTACCTAGTAGTACTTTTTCTGGGGAACTGCTCTTTCTGTGCATGCAGCTCACTCACATCATCTGCAGATTATCTCTTATGTCCTTTTTTGTTCAATTAATCATTCTTTGACTCCTTTGTTACGATGGTAAAAGATATTGTCCTGCTCTTTCAAAAACTGCTGTCTGCGAAGTTTCCTGGCACACTTACCGCATTTGGGTTGATAAGAGAATTGTTAGTGGTACATTGTGCTTCAATTTGTCCAGCTAATGAGAAATTGGAAACAACACAAGACTTGAAACTGAACCACAGGCTTTAACAGAAAGTCTCAGAGGCACTGCATTGTCATGTTTCCACTTGTACTTGTGAAAATATTTCCCAGAACCGCTCTTAATTGTTGTTCTGGGAACTGGGACTGTATAAGTCAATTAGAAATGAAACTGGTAGAAAATGTGATGCTGTGACAATTTGATTGTTACAATAGTAATTATGTAAATAGATTCTCTTTACCAAGACAGCCATTTTGTGACCCAGATGTTCCTCTGAAGAAAGTAAGTGCTTGAGTGCTGTTTTGCTTCCCGGTATAAGAGTTTTTTATGCATAGAAAGAACTATAGAACTGTTATTTCTAGTACTGTGTGACGTTTGTTAACATAATGGTCCCTTAAACATCTCTCCTCTACCACCTGTGCTGAAAATCTTTACACTCTGTAATGTTCTCCCCATTTGAAGCTGTTGCCATAATTCTCAGCCTCAAGATTTTCGTCAGAACTGTTACTGGTTGCTATATTGTCATTTCTGACAATCAAATGGTTCACATCATGTGGGTTTTGGTTTATTGTACACCATTTCCTGTGTGGAGAGTGGCAGGAAACTGGTATTGGTTCAGTTGCCCTTGAGACCTTTGGCTCTTGCCTAAAAATCTTGAGATATGTCCAAGAATTAGTCATACTGAAGCCTGGCTGCCCTGGGAAGCTAGGTAATAAACTTACTAATCACTTCAGATACAGATTGTTTCTGCAGCAGCACTGCCAGTGCAGAGCACAGGTCCCTCTGGAAGATGCTCACAGCAATTGCTTCGGGGGAAAATATGTGTGGCAGATGAGCCTAAAATGATATTTTCTTGGATAATGTTCAGCAAAAAATAGCAAGGGTTATTATATTTTGTAGTGCTTTGTGTACCTGCCTGTGCAGTTGTATGAGTTGAGCAGAGAAACCGCTGAAGTGCAAGACCTGCAAACCTTGTGGTAGCAGCCTGCCCACGGTCATCCTGAGCAATTTAAACAAAGCAGTTGTGTAAAAGTGTAGTTCTGCTTGTAGACTGTTTCTCAAAACTCCTTTCTTTCACAGTGACTTTAAAAAAGTTAGTCTCACAGGCTTGGCAAACAGGAGTGGTCCTAATGACCAGGGTTTGTTTTCTCCCTTCAGTATTCAACTGGTGATTGGTGGCAGAGCTACAAAGCAATAACTGTGTCAGAAGTTTCCCTATTTGCCAAGGATTATTACTGGTCTGTAATAATTTGAACATAACCGATGGTTTTAGTCACTGTGTTGACACAGAAGGTCTATCATCTTTGTGGGTAAAAACTGTTTTCACAGAATTCCTTCTGTACTCCTAGGAAGGATATTTTGATGATGCTCTTGTACTGCTCTGGTGCAGTGAGGTGGGTAAGAGACCCTGTAAAACATAGAGAATTGGTTAATTGGTCTTTATTTGGTGAAGAGTAATTTCAGGAGTGGAGGGGCTGAAAACTATGGTATTGATTATTCTGAAATTACATCCAGTTTCTAACAAGATTTGCCAGGTCTCTCCGGAGACTTCCAAGGAAGAGTAGATTATTGCAAAGCTGTGAGGAGAATGGATTTGCAGCATCATTTAAAGCAACACAAGCATTAAGATGCATATTCAGGCTGTGGCAGCCTGGCTTTCCTTCTCTGGAGAGATTTGAGCTCCTTTATCAGTAAATATAAAAGGAGATCTTTACAAAGCTGGCTGATTCTATTACCTGATCTTAAATGCTCGAGAGGAGTAGGATAGGAATAGGACTTGTATTAAACATGCATATATTGTAAGGAGTTAAAAGCAGGTCTGTCGGTATTCTTACATGAATTAAACTATTAACACAGTTGTTGTTAATGTTTTTCTTTATTAATTTTGTTAGAACAAGCCCCAGTTTGAACATAATTTATGTAACACAACTTATGTGTGAAATTAGGACATGATCCTTAATTTTGTTGGCTTTTTTTGTGATCAATACCATTTCAATGTAGACTGTGAAGTCTACTTTGTTTTAGCAGGTCTGAATTATTTCAGAATTCTGGTAACTAATTGTCACATGAGACTTCTGAAAACACAGTTGCAAACAAAAGCCAACTTTCTGGGTATGCAATTCTCCCATGGGAAAGAGGGCTGGAAATAGCTTGTGGTGATCAGTCCTTGCACTTCCATTCCAAAGCTGTCAGTTCTAAATTGGCTTTGTTTTGCCTTGCAAAATCACAACTATATTTTGTCATGTTATGAAGAAGAACATTTCTTAACATTATGTGCTGTATTGACTGATTCAATAATTTGAAAACAAGCAAAAAGAAAACAGAAAGCCCGAGGCAAAAAAAAAACCCACGCGAGGGACCTTGGTTGGCATTGAGATATATACATAGTTAAATGCTAAACACTGCATTAGAATTTAATGTAAGCAGATAACTAAAACCTGAAAATATATTAGGAACTTATTGCCAAGAATAAAAACACAAAGCATATAGAAAACAAAGACAAAAGCAGGTTTTTTATTAGAGAGCTACTACCAGCACTGTTTAGATTAAAGCTGCTCAGGGCTTTCCTCTGTGGTCAGGGGAGTATACCCAAACCCCAGGGTAGCTTTACGCTGTGTTTAAAGATTTAGGTCTTTTGTTTAATCTTTTCATGGAAACCAAAGTCCAATTAAACATGTAGTTGGGATAGAGCAAATACTGTGGTTGGGAAGCACCTGTGTGTCCTGTAGTTTCACTGTAGCCAAAAAAGAGCAGCAAATAAGAAATTCTGCCTATTTTGTCCATAAAAGGAGCTTTCAGACGGGGAAAAAAAATCGCTGCAGATGCTTGTGGTGAAGGCATTGCTGCAGGGAAGCATCCTGCAAAGCCTCTCTTAACAAAGCCCCACTTAATTCACAGAGTTTAGCCCTGGAGAGTTTGTTAGCCCTGGGTGTTGTGAGAGGGAACTGAGTCAAATTTCAGTCTTATTCTTCATTCTGATGCCAGGGGCCTTTTGACCCTGAGAAATTTTAAGTCTTCATTGTTTTCTTGCTATTTGCACTAATAAAATGGGGTTTCTGTAACCATCACAGGGAAGTCTCAAACGAAAAGCAGCATTTTGCTTAATTAGTGAAATTTATTCTGTGGCTGCATCTAGTAACATTAATCACTTACTGAGCATTAAAGTAAAAACTGCAAATCTCCTTTCACATTAAAGGAATGCATTGGAGGTGACCTGTTCACCTTAAGTGCTGCTTGAAAGCTTTAAAAAGCAATATAAAATTTGTAAAAGATAGCGTGAATAACATCGCTTTAGAATAATTCCTGATAAACATTCCTATTCGATTAAGTTGGACCTGGGGGTTAAAGTTCTTTTGTGACTATTACTTAGGGGACTGGTAATTGCCTGGTTAATGATGTTATATTTCTCTCATTTGAGTGTTGAATATCAAATAGTGGGGCTGAAGCTGAAGTTTGCCCTTATAAGCTTGAAAATGCCCTGCAAGCTGCAGAATACATTTTGAGTTCACTAAATAGAATGTTGTTTCATGTTTAAGTAAAAAGAAAGGAGACAGGGCTGTAATTAAATCCATCAGTTTTGCAGCGTGGGGGGTAGTTGTACTTGAGAAAACCTGTCTGTGTGTTTCTACATTATGCCACAGAGGTTTTTTTGTGAGGCACCAGCCTTGTCAGTGCAGCACCTACTTCTCCCAACTACATGGCCATGCATGTGAAAGGGTAAGGGTACCTGTGAGAATGGTAGGGGTCCCTGGGGAAAGAGCACCGAGGGCTGCACCTAAAGTCTGAGAGGAAGGTGGAAATAGTGATCAACAAAACACCGACTTCAAATGTCACCAGGCCTGAAAGCTAAATCACCTCTTTCTGCTCATACAGCCGCAGGGCTGACACGTTTGTGCAGCCAGCGTAGGTGACACAGCTGTGGCTTGCCCAGGGGCGCACACTGAATGGGGCTCTCACATCCTGCCATTGCTGCACTGGCAGCTCTGCGCTGCTGCGGCCACCTGGATTGCAGCGCCCTGTTTGTCTTGCCACGGTTTTGACCACAGCATCCATTAGTCTTTGTGGGAAGCGAAAGAGATGTATTGGACTCACTGCACCTTCCTGTTTGGTCTCCGTGGGGAGATGTTTCTACACAAAGAATATCCTCTTGCTGACTGTAGCTCATCTAACTGGGGGAGAGCAGCAGTTGATTTTGTGCACTCCTGTTGAATAAAATTCCACGTGCCAATCAGGTTATGGAATAAGTTGTTGTCAGTAAATGCATGACATCTTGTACTTTGTTTCCTGCTCTTTTCTGCGCTGCTCCCAGCTTTTGGGATGTGGTTGCCCTGTCTGTTCTTACTGCTTGTTCTGGCTCTGTTTGAGATCCTCTGCAGGATAGACTTAAATCTGGGTTTGCTTTCTCTGTGATCTTTCTGATGGTTTAGTGCATCAGACTGACTTATGTGGAGATTGACTGATTGTTGAGGCTGGCAGGTGGAAGAGGAGTAGAAATGATGCAAAAATAGGCAGATCCCTTCCATGTGCAGCAAAAGGCTGTGTTCTCATACCTTATCTAATGGAATCATACTCCGAGTCGTGTGAGCAAAATTGGAGCAGGGGTGAGAGAGGACCTGTAACAGCTGGTCTCAAATGCCAACTCAAGAATTGTAACTTTTGCTTCTGTTTCTAGAGCTCTCATCCCCTTTTATCCAGCCCTTTTTCATCCTTCATTAAAAACAATACTTTTCCAGTCATTAACCACTAAAATATGAATTGAGTGAAGCAGGATTCACCCTTAGTAAAGACATCTCAGCAATGATTGCTCTGGGAAAGAAATTTGTATTCTTCAAAGCAAAGTGAAGTGCTGGTGGGAATAATAGAAAAGGAAGAGGCCAAGTGGCCGGAAGAATGAGAAATGGAGGTTTATGTGTCTGTGTTTCCAGTAAGGGCAGCGCTGAGAGACACAAGTAAGAAGGGTGTGCACTCCTAAATGGAAGGAAAAATGATGCAAACCAGCCCAAGAGCTGAACTGGTTGATAAATTATGGAGAAATAACTTTGTGGTTATGAATCAGTAATTGATGTTTTTTCTGCTGTGCATGAAACAGCTCCAGTATTGCCAAAATAATAATTTTAAAATTGCACAGTGTGAAAAATTGTAAATCTCATCACTCTCATCTTGTTATTCTGAATTTTTATTTGATGCACTTAAAAAAAAGGGGTTTTTTTAGAAATAAGTCTAAATGAGGAATGTCTTAATGCTAGTTTTAATTGTAGTAAATCTAGTTAGTTTTACTAGGCCATTTCTTATTGCCTTAGACAGGTGATGCTGCATGCTTTACATACATGCTGTGCTCCTGTTTGTAGCTACAGATTTCTCATCTGTACCATTGCATTTTGGTATTAAAAATGTGCATTTGGAGGATCAAACAGACTATGGACCATCAGACAGAGCATTGTGTACAGGGCAATTAGCTGACAGATTTTACTGCAGTCTTTTGGGGATATCATTTGAGGAAACTGCTTCATGTCTAGTTTTGCCCACTTCATCCTGAGTCTTGTGGACACTGCTTCCCCTGCCTTCCACCTTCAAGAAGGCACATATTTGCTAATCAAATGTTCTTCTGCTGCTTCAGGAGCTCTGATGCTGCACTGTTGAGAGAAAACCTTGTGCTCAAGGATGAGTCTCCTCCTTAAAGAAATCAAAACAAACAGAAGCCATTAACCCTGTGCTTTCAAATTTATTTATAAATATGGTGCTAAAATATTTTCCCATGCAGTCTTGCTGTCTCAGCATAATTCTACTCTGTGTATGGCACACAAGCAGGCTGTGATTTCATTTCTGCAAGACTGCTGTTTATTACTAACGTCAGCAGAAGGGCTGATGTGGTTTCAGCCAGAACCTTCTTCATTCCACTTACATTCTCTTTGCATCACCTCTTACTTCGAGCTCTTAGTTTCAGATGTATTCCAGAGGACTTGTTTAAAGTACTGATAGTTAGCCTCAAATCAAAATAGGGTTTGCTTTGGGCCATGAGGGCAGAGACTTGATGTATCCAGAGTCAACACCTTTCCAGAGGTGACTCTGGAGCATGATACTGCAGGAACTAAATATTCCCCAGCGCAGTTAAGTGATTGTGGTTTTTATATTATCAAATGTGAAATGTTGGGTAGATGTTATAGCAGAAATGGATTGACAGTAGGTGCAGCAGTAACTTTCAGTCACCAATAGGTTGAGATTTCATTTAGCTGTGTTTTGGTGGGGTTTTTTGGTTTTTGGTTGGTTAGTTAGTTTGGTTTTGGGGGTTTTTGGGTTTGGGAGGATTTTTTGTTTGTATTGTTTTGTGTTTTTTGAAATGTGGCCGTTTATGTGTTTTCTTGTACTGATTACTCCCCTTTTCAGAAATTTCTTCAATAGGAATTAGAAAGGGACTGTAGAATACAACTAATACAACTATGCTCCAATCTGCAGTGTGCTGTTGAAACGGGAAAAAAGCATTTGATGGATTTAATAGCTCGAAGTTAAATGGTTAAAATTTATCTTGCTAAGTACAATTGTTCTGAAGTATTTCAAAGCTTTAATCTTCTGTTGAGGATCACATTTGGAGGTTGGTTTTAGAGAAGAAGGAACAAAATTAATTCAGAGTGGTTGTCTATTCTTGGTGTAATATAGGATTCCTGTAATTTTTCTAGGGGTCGCCTCTGTTTGATCTTATCAAGCTGTCAAAAGAACGAGAAGGCCAAACTGATCAGCCCGAGCCCACTTCAAGTCTCAATATGCCTCTCCAGCATAACCACACTGCTGCAGACCTGTAAGTAAATGCCTGGGGTCTAGGAAAATGTGACGTTGATATCACCCTTAATATCCAAATCCACTTTTGTTTTGTTTTCCTACTTGTTAGGCTTGGTGCTTAAGTTTTGTTAAACCATTTCATTTGCAGATATTTATTATACATAAAAATTTAAATCAAATGCTGAAATATTTTTTCCCCCAACCCTATCAAACTTGTAATTGCAAACTGTTACATTACTTGTTTAGGAATAAATAAGTCCCTGTATCAGGTATTGGGGATAACAGGTCACAATAGCAATTTATTTCTTCTAATGGAGAAGAGGGAAGAGTTCCTTCAAGTATTACTTATGTAGAATTGTTCCTCTATCCTGTGATGTTAAGTGCTTAATATGTGTTGAATCTCCAGCTATCTTTCTCCTGTGAAATCTCCTAAGAAGAAAGCATCTGGACCTCCACCAAGTGCTACTTCCACTCCAGATGCTCAGCCTGCTGGGATCCCCCAAACACAGAAACCACAGAAATCTACCTCCCTCTCTCTGTTCTACAAAAAAGGTTTGTTCCTTCTGTATGTGCTGACACTGCAAAGTTATCTCTTGTTTTTTATCCTTTTTGGGTTTTGGCACTCAGTGTTTCTGAAAAGCTTATTGTAGAATAATTTGTGCAGCATTCTCTGGTGTGGGCTTCCGTGTTTCCACTGTCTCTTGTGTGAAAATCTTTTCCATTTATTTTGAACCTGGCTTCTACAACCTTCATTTGATGTCTGGTAGTTTTTGTAGTTGGAGACAGCGAATGGTGCATTGCTGTCCCTCCTCCATTGCATTCCTTTTATTTTGTGTACTCCTGTTCTTACAATGTCAGTTTATTTTTCTTTGTTTCTGAAGTGTATCTGCTGGCCTATCGTCGACTCCATACCCTGTTCCTTCACCTTCTCTCTGAACATCCTGACTTGGAACCCTTGATCTGGACCCTCTTCCAGCACACACTGCAAAATGAGTATGAGCTAATGAGAGACAGGCACCTGGACCAGGTAACATGAACAAAATGTTTCAAAAAGTTTAAAAATACTCTCCTGAACAAAATGTTCCTTGTACATTCTTTAGCCATTAGAAATTGTACTATGAGTTTTTATTAATCTATTGATCACTGAAAGGAGGATTTAATTTAGACTGAAGTCTGTCATCTCAGTTTTTTAAGCACTGGCAATTACTTAGTATGGCACCTTCAAATACCATTTTCAGCTATTTTCAAAACAATGAAGACAGACCACAATTTCTAATAATTTGCATAAAAATATAGTGATTTTCTTTGGGAAGACAACATGTGTGGCTGATAAATATTTTGTTACTCTGCCCTAAAATTGCAGCATGCGGTATGAGTTTGAGAAGATACTATCAGCTTCAGTTAATTGTTTGTCACATAGAAATGGAAGTAGCAATACTTGACTTATGTTCTGGAAGTTCATATGAAGTTGAGTTGCCTGCTAGTTTATGGATTGCAATCAGTAATATAAAGCTTATTTCTTAACATGAAATGAAGAAGCTGAAATAACTTTCTGCATTTTCAGTTGTCTTGTCTTGTTTCTTTAATAGATCATGATGTGTTCCATGTATGGCATATGCAAAGTAAAGAATGTAGACCTTCGATTTAAAATAATAGTTTCAGCATACAAGGAGCTTTGCAACACAAACCAAGAGGTATGGAAATTCTTAAATGTTATTCCTCCATAAAAATCTTATAAAATAATTATTTTCCTCTGAAATCAAACTAAAACAAACTACAATTGAACATACAAAAGAAAACTTCTGCTTCACCGCATCTCCATTTTGTGGAGGAGAAAACTCTCTCTAATACTAAATATGTCTTTTAAACATCTTGCATAAATAGTTTGGTAACTCTCCTCAGAAACCAAATTCCATTCCATCTTTTGAAAGATACCAAATAGTGGTTTATGATTCTGTTTGAAGTCTAGATGAAAAATTTGTGTCTAGAGCTAGTAGGATTTTCAAAAGTAACACAATTTCCTTTATGAGTTGTCTAACTTCCACGGAGCATTAAAGAAAGAGAAGGAAATTACTTTCTACAGAAGCTTCTAATAGACATACAGTTTGATACCAAATAGAGATGTATGGTTATATATCGAACAGCTGTGTATGTATTAAAATTGCAGGCTTAATTCTAACATGAATAAGTTCCTTTCTTTACAGGAGCTTTAATGTACTGAAATTTTTGCACAGCACAGTAATGAAATCAATAGAAAAATCCTCACCAGTTAATGGAACTGTAGCATCCTTTCAGTAGCAGAATTTCTCATAGTGTGTTTGTGGATCTTGGCTAAACTCCAGACTTTTGTCTCCAAGCCTATAGAACTGTTTTATCCCCATCAGGTCAGTAATGAGTTTTTTAGCCTTCCAAGGCATGCACAGTAGTCTAGACTTTTTGACACATGTGCGTGAAAGCAAATCGTTCTTTAATTTGGAAAATGTTAGAACTGTGTTCCCACCAGGGGCCTGTGCCAGTTAATGAAGTAGGTGCTTGTACTGGTGTTCATACATGTTTGGAAAAATCCCCAACAGCTTAGAGAAGTTACAATGGTTTGCATACAATCCACATGCCATCCTAGCTCTTGGTCTAACACAGACTTTGAGTGGCTTTATGAGTTTGTCAAATGTAAAATTTTCATTCCTTTTTTTTTTTTTTTTTTAATCTGTGTACGATTTTCTCACCCTCTGTAGACTTTCAAACGTGTTCTTATCCGGGAAGAACAATATGACTCCATCATAGTCTTTTACAACTTAGTGTTTATGCAGAAGCTGAAAACAAACATTTTGCAGTATGCTTCCAGCAGGGTAAGCCTTTAGCTCTGTTCATTATTCAATAGACTAGAAATATGTAGGCAATAAAACCTTATGATTATTTTATTGTTTTTATAGCCTCCCACTCTGTCACCTATCCCACATATTCCTCGTAGTCCTTACCAGTTTTCCAACTCTCCTCGGCGTGTCCCTGCTGGAAATAACATCTACATCTCACCTCTGAAGAGCCCATACAAATTCTCTGATGGGTTTCAGTCACCCACAAAGATGACTCCAAGGTCTAGGTATGTTGTTGACAAGCATTTCTTTGACTAAATTTAAGGTATTTGGGGGATTTTAGTGGAAGGAAATTGGAAAACTGCACAGTCTAGTTTGTCAGGAGTCTGTGGCTATCATAGAATTTCTGCTTAATAGTTTTTGTCCTGTATTTGGAATCTTTAATCATCATTCAGCGCTTTTCTGCTTTGCTCAAGGAATTTTTTGTTGGTTATTTTTTTCTCTTCTTTTTTTTTTTCACTCCCTCCAAGAGGAGTTTCCTGACCTGGTTGCTTAAATGTTGTTGGCTTTGACCCTGCATAACACTACTGAAAAACATAGATGAGCTTTGTAAGCTTGTTTAAAGGGAAAATACTTTTTTGCAGCAAAATGTTTGTTTAGCTGGCTGAACAGAGCATTTCAAACTGTTGGTCACTTAGTTCTTAGCAGAGGAGGATGACAGCAAACATACCAGTTTCCAGTGGCTTTTCAGACTAGGATCAAGTGTGCACAAAAGTTTAAATGTTATTGTGTATTATAGGTTGAAGTCCTGCATGATTTTGGTTAGCAAACACCTAAAGGTAAAGATGAGAGGATGATATCAGTCTGGATACCCAGCACTGAAGGGTCTTCCTGCTAATAAGAGACCAGACTATGAGGGCCTCTGATTATTTCAAGCCACAGTTTCATTTCTATCTGTGTGATTCACTTCATTTGGTGATTCAGCATTCACTGGCTCCAAGAGAAATGTCTCAACACAGAAAAGCACAGTATGGATTTGCAGTGTTAATGCAGAGAGAGAGAGAGAAGGAGACCTTGTTAATGCCTTATGCTAAGCTGTGCATCCGAATTAGTGGATGCTTCTGTCATCGTTAAATGTAGCTTAAACTTCTCTTCTTCATTTGGCAGAATTTTGGTGTCAATTGGAGAATCATTTGGGGTGAGTTTTAACATTTTTAATACCTGGTCTTAAATGCATATAACTTTCAGAGGAATGGGAGAGCCTGCTCACATCTCTAGAGCTGGCCAGTGAGTGTGTCTGATTTAATATAGTAATTATAGGGAAGTTCTGTTAACTCCTTTCAAATATCCAGACTTCACTTTTAAAATGTGTTGCATTTTATTGTAGTTGCTTTGGCGCAAGATAAGAATTCTTAAAACTCCGGAGTTTTAGAACTCCTAATTTTTTGTGGATAATCTGGAAAGTTGGAGTGGTTTCAGGATTTATTGGCAATTCTTTCCTTATATTCTTGTCACTTCAGACTTCCGAAAAGTTTCAAAAAATAAATCAGATGTTGTGCAACAGCGAGGGCCAGCTGAAGCGCAGTGCAGAAGTAGGTGCTGCTGCCCCGAAGCCACTGAAGAGGCTGCGCTTCGATATAGAGGGGCAAGACGAGGCAGATGGAAGGTGAGAGATTGTCCTGGGCTTTTCAGAAATCTTGTTTATCTCCTATCTTGTGTTAATTCATGAGCTTTAGCAGCTGTATCAAATGAGGGATGGTAGCATGATGCTCCTCAGTTACATGCTTTGATCTCAGAAGCAACCCACCTTGATTTAAAGTTTAGGTTATACAGGTAAAAAGTTAATAACTTAAGCTTATGCTTTCTGTCTGCAGCAAACACCTACCCCAGGAGTCCAAGTTCCAACAAAAGCTTGCAGAAATGAGTGAGTATTGCTTTTGTCTTAATCTGCACAGCACTGAGTGCCTTGGATAAAACAGTTTGGGCACACTCAGATGAAAACATTGCTCAACACCGATGTGATTTGGGTAACTTGCTTAGCTTTTTGTACTTGCTGCATTTTATCTTGAAAATGCAGATTACAAAATGGAAATTCATGTACACAGGAAAATCATATGTAGTTTTTTTGTTGCTTTGCTGTCTTTTATGCTGAAATGTCTGAGACAGTTTTTTCTTCTATTGTGGGTCAGCATTTCTTTCTTATGGGATCACTTTTCTGTTTTAAAACGCAACTCAAATCTAGCTCATGAAAAGCAAAATGGCCCCACCCCCACATCTGAGTTGTATTTTCCACTCATGAGAAGGAGCACACTTGGCCTGGCCAGGCATTCTCACTCTGGTGGAATCTGAGCTCTGCAGCTGAGCAGATTTGCCTATTAAAAACTCGTACCTTGCTCATCAAGACAGGTATGAGTGTGGATCCAGGCACCTCTCCTTGATTTTAAGGTAGGGAAGATGTTTCACTGTTCACTTATGGCAGAGGTTAAGAAGGAGAGTTCTGTCTTGTGTCTGGTAGCATTGGTGTGTGCCACTGAGGGAAAAAGGCATTTCCTGGGCAGGCTGTCTCTGGGATGTGGGCCCTGCTCAGCCCACAGCATTTGCCTGGCTGCAAGGCGAGATTCCCCGTGTGACACAGACCATCTGCCCGCCTTGAGGATGGAAATACACACAGTGAGGGGACAGAGACAATGAGAACTGGTGGAAGGAATTTCATAAGATGAGCAAGAATTGCTGGAACAATGCAAAACTAGGTGTTTATCCTATAATGACGGATTTGGTTTGTTTACAATAGAATAATGTACTTCTATTCCTTGTGTCATTGCAATTTTTTCCAATAACCAGTCCAAAGTAGTTATGAAGAAAATATTTGATTCTTTTTGTTTGTTGGGGTTTTTTGTAGCATCTACTCGTACACGAATGCAAAAGCAGAAGCTGAATGATGGAAATGATACCTCAGCCAGTGAAGAAAAGTGAGATTCTTCTCAGGACCAGGGGCTGCATCGCCAGCCCTCTTAAGATTGTTTTTGTTTTACAGCCTTCGTTAATAGAGTTGCTTTTTTTTAGTTGCTTTTTATTCCAAACTGCTAGTTGAAAGCATTTGTACTTTTAAAATTGTTAAATGTTTTCCATGATACTTTGCCTTATGATGTAGCATATATACAACGTAAGCCACTGAATTTAATTTATATATTTTTTGAGGATTTTTAAAAAGTCTTGGAAAGAATCTTAATTTCCTGTTGCAGCCTTACTGATTTAAGCCGGTTCAGTCTCATTGGATTGAATTTATGTCTAAAGATGAAAGTTAGCTAGAATAATTTGAAATGCACTAATTTTGTTTCTTAGATATAATTTTTAGATTTTCATTACTTGCAAATTTTGAAAATGGTGGGCCATTTACTGCAAAGACTTCTGTCTCTTTTCATAATTAGCACATCACATTCCCATTAAATTAAACTGCACAGCAGTTGGGGGCCTTGCAGAGTCAGGGCCTCACCTCAGGAGCACAACCTGAATTCCAAACAAACTCATTTCGTAGCCTTACTACTGGAACTCACACTTTGCGTTTTGTAGTTTTGCTTCCCCATTGTCATTTCAGAGGGCAGTTGCACTGTCCATCAGTTTGAATTTCATGGAATATGAATCCCACAGGGACTCATCCCAGAATTCCATGGAGAATCTTCCCAGGAGCTGAATCTTCTTCGCATATGCAGAGCAGTTGATGTGCCCTTTCTTATCCTGGGAAATCTCAAGTATTGAAAGAAAAATGAAGCAAAACAACAAAGCTAAACCGTACCTGGTACACACAAGATTTCCGAATTCTAATGATGTAGAATTTTCTTGATTTCTTTGAATTTTCACCTAACTGTAGCCAAGCCAAACAGCTTGAGAAACAGCTGGAAGCTGAGTGTCTCCAGCTGGATTCCAGGTAAGAGTAGCCTGGTCTCTAATAGCACAGGGCATCTCCCGTTGGCCTTACTGCAGCATCTCCAAAAACCTGAACGTGGTGAACCCATGTTGGGAAAATCAATCTGCCTTACTTTACTGAAAAGGCAGTTAACTGGCAACTTGTGAATGGTTTCAACTAGCAAAAAAACCCTGACAAAACCATCCAATACATTTTTCATCTTTTGTAAGTTACTGATTCAGATACTGGAACTTCTCTCCCAACAACAAAGTTTTGTAAAATAGTCAATTAACAAAAGCACATGTTTTATTTCCAGCTGATTAAAATAGAAGCAAATAAATCGTCTTGCTGTAAAATTACCCATTTTTGTGAAATTTAGCTTTTGCAGCTATTAAATTAAGAGCAGGTACAGTAGAAAAGCAATGCTGTTCATTACACAAATATTTTAAACCAACATCTTCTTCCAGGTAGCTTATTTACAGATTGTTTAGCTGATCCTTGAGTACTTATAGTAGGAAGTTTTAAGGATCCATTCTTGTGTTTATTCAAAGGTAACCCTAGAGCCACTAAAAATTCTATGAGCAGCAAACTAAACTCAGTACGGCTTCAACTTTCTTACTGAAAAATGTACAGAAGTTTCAGGAGTACCTTGTAGCCGACCGGACTCACGAGCCTCGGCGTGGTCTTCCTCTTTAGGGGTCCTCGGCCCTGGCACGCCCACCTGACACGAAGTCCAAGGGCAGATGTCTCGCCTAGAGGCGGTGGCTGTCCTGACCGAGGGTGGCTGCGCTAAGAGATTGGTAACGCAAGACCCAAGAGACGAAGGGGGTGGGAGGAGACTGGCTCCTACAATCCGTTTATTATCCCAGACATAGACACAGAGACATGGAGATAATAGCCCGAATAATCCAGAGTCCGAGTCCGAGGAACTTGGGCTTTACAACACTTTAAATATTGGAACACGTAACCAATCATCTGAGGGCTACAAGGTGGGACTTGGGGATCAGAACAAATAGGAGTCAGGGAAGGGGTGACTGATAGGGGAACTATTCAATAATGATACAGAACTGGGGGAACTTTCTGGAACGGTGGGAGGAGCCTCTTTCAGGCCACGCCTGGTCCCGCCTCCGGGGTGGAACGCTGGTCTCATGTCTTTGACGCGTGACAGGGTGGAGTCTGCCCCTAGGACAGACAGGGGCACCTCCACAGTACCTTATGCTTATTTTCTCATTTTTTGCAATTTTACAGACAGGATATATGTTAACATTGGAGTACACTGACTGTATTCTCTGTAACAGCAGTCAAGGCTCTTCCTTTGGCTAGAGGGATCATACAGAGTCCAGTATCTGAACAGATCCATTATTTCTTTACTGTGACAATGTATTTTTTTTTGTTAAAACAGACTGAAGGCTTTACACAAAATGTACAATATTATTTTATACAACTAATCAGTTTGTCTCCTTTCAAGATAAATAAAATAGCTTTTAAAGGATTTATAGTCAGTAATTTTCTTATATTAGATCGGTGATTTCATATGGTACCTATGCAAATAAATGTGTATTGAAACCGACGGCTTTTTATCAGATACGGAAATTTTACTGTGTTTGACAGGACTTTTCTTAGAGTGAGACTTTGTTGTACTAAAAACGGCCTGGAATATTGAAACCATTCCAGGAAAAAAGAAAATTAGGAGCCATGGCAGAAGGTGGACGCAAAATGTGATGGCTATTTTAGATGCCTAACAACAAGCATCCATTTCTGTAGAAAGCTGAAGCCCTGGGTGTAAGATGAGGTCAAGTAAATTGCACCCTGGAAATGCTCATTTCTCTCCATTGGTGTTGAAGGGAGTTTAATCTCTTGGCTTGGCTGTGTTGCCATCTGAAGGTGGATGAGCTGACTCTCAGCCTCTTCATTTGACATTTTATACCTTAATCTCTTCGTGCTGTCCACTGTTTCCAAATGCTGTTTGTTCTTTTATGTCATAGACACTTATTTTTTCCTCCCTGCCTTTGCCTTGTGAGTGAAGAATTTCGTGCTTAGGCAGAGCCAGTGCAGAGGGGCTATACCAAACAGCAAGTTCTTCATGGGTACTGAACAGCCGCAGGGAATGTCTAAATGCACATTTTTAAGCGCAGGAGTGGCTGCAGGAAGCCACCTCCATCAAGTGTGAAGCAGCTGGAGAAGATTATGGCTGTGTGATACCAGTGCACACTACAAGCTCAAATATTTTAAAATGTAAGAAGCTGGTTATAATGTGCATTTGCTTAAGAAACAATGATTGGTGTTCTGAGGACCATTTTATTAATCACAATTTATTAAGTCACTAGGGCTTTCATTGAAATTCTTGCAAATTCTCCAGCTTGCAAATGTGTTATCTGGTGACAGTGATTTCCTGAAGAACATAAAATAGTGTTTAAAGTACCTCTGTGAAATATTATCTGGTTTATTTCTTTTTCCCCCCACACACTGTTACCTCAGTCTACAAGCATCAGACTTTCTTCATTTTTACTGAAAAGAAAGGAAAAAAATTCCACTCATACTCTTTTAAATATGATGGCATTTTTATTAATGGTCTGTTAAACCAGGTAAGTTTGTAATGAAACAAAAAAATAGTTCAGGCTGTAAAATTTCTACATCATTGGGTGTTAGCCAATGAGTCCTGCCGCTATGGGGCAAATAAATGTTTTGTTTCACAAGGAAAGCCCACGGAAATAGTTCAGATAATATAAAAACAGCAGTTTACATAGTTACCAAGCATTGTAACAAAACTCTGCAGGAGGGTATGAGATGACAATGCAGTGCTGGCTTTTAGCTTCAGTAACTTAGGAGAACCTTTAAGTGACCCTACCCATGTAATTTCTTTTTCTTTCCATTTGACTCCTTTCTGGAAAGTGGAACACTGCTCTTTATTTAAACCCCAGACACAGTTTATGCTTGACTGTATTTTCACTTCTTAATAAATACCTTTTGCCTGAGGTATCCTAAAACAGAACAATACTTAATAAAGTATTTAACCTGCAAGATCTACAAACACAAGGTGGTTGCAGACTATCTCACAATGATAAAAGCATCCCTAATTTCTTCTGAAATGTCCCATGGTTGGGTTTAAAGCACATATTCACATCCATGCACCCACATTTAACCACCTAAGCCAGTAAGGTTTGGGTTTTTTTAAACACTGACCTGAAAATGCATGCAACAAAAATTTAAAAATTAAAAAAATAAATGTCTAAATGAATACAACACTATCACATCCAGGTCAGATGACACAGATGGCATGAATAGAAGCCAATGCTGACACATTGAATCTTTAGAATCACCCTCACTCAGTCCAGAGAAGCTTTTTCTCAAAATTACAGGCTTTGTCAATTATTCTGAAATTGCAAGTAGGCTTTAATGTGTATGGCTGGTTGGAAATTATGAGCAGGAAGGAAATAAATTGGAAAAAATGTGGCACTTGGTTGTATGAAGCCAAAAATGCCTTGTTCCAAGCAGCATGCCATTTCAGCTGCCAGAACTGTTCCACTGCTTTGTTATGAACTTGAGCCAATGCAGGAGAGTGGTGTCCCTCTCCAGGGCCATCCTTCCCTGCAGCAGTGTCTCCAGGGAGCCAGAGAATGTTTCTATTCAGATACTGAGTAAAAAAAAAAACAACTGCATCATTTCATGTTTATAATTTTTGTTTGATTATTTTGAGTAAAACAGAAACGTGGAGAGACCTTTTAGAGTACACACCTTAGGAAAGCTGGAGTGACCCCTGAAGAGCCAGTACCAGGGACAGGGTGGTTCCATTTCCCAGTGGGACTGGGTGTGTGCCAGCGTGATGCCATCGGGGCAGGACAGGAGCTGGTGCAAGCTGTGACCCCAAGGCTGGGATGTGGTTGTGCACTCTCAGTCTGTGCACTGCTACACTTAAGGAAATACTGGCACGTGAATCTGGCATCCCAGGCTTAACCAGGGATCTGCAGCCTTGGTTTACATCAAATCCCTTGTGTCCATGCTTTGGTATGGTCAGTGCTGGGCTGGAGCATACAGGGTTGACAGTAAAGTTGTGCCCTGCCACCACACTTTTACTGTCTGCATTAACCTCTGTCTGTGTGCTGGTGTCAAGTGCTTCTCAACACAAACTTACCAAAACTGATCTCCTCACCACCCTGCGAAGTTGTGGTTTTGATGAATCTGCATTATGTACTGGAAAGGTTTTGGCCACTTCTATTTGAACACAAAATACTGACACAGCTGCTAAGGATGGACTTAATGCTGCTGGAGGAAGTCGTACTCATCACTGAGGGGGTGGCAGAATGTGCTTGTTAGCAGTAGATGAGCCAATATATTTCTAGTGAGAGTCTGAGGAAAATGTCTCAAACACAGGTAAATATTTACCACACCATTTTCCAAAATATTTGCTCATCACCCTCTTCCTAAGTAAATTCTGCTGCCTGCGTGCTTCACATTTCCACTCACACCCACAGGGTCTGGGATGAAGAGGGGCACTACTCACTACTCCTTTTCTGAGTCTGTGCTGCTCCTTTTCCTCCTACTCCTCCTCAAAGAACAGGATTGTTTGAGAAATGAACCTCCAATATAGTAAAGAACAGCTATTTCCACCTTAGTAAAGAGGATGTGATAAATTAAGGGAATTAAGTTCTTAGAAACCACATTTGAGGATTAGAAAATGTCATTGAAGGATTCTGTGGCACGGCAGGGACCTGCAGGAAGGTTGCATGACTAACTGTATAATTAAATTAGTGTACTGAGCCTGGTCATCCAGCTTTTTGTCTTCCCCATTCGTAAAATACTGCAAAAGGCACTTGAAGTCACTTCAGTCAGACAAAATTTTAAGAGAGATTACTTCTCAGGGTTAATTCACAGTTACCTATTAGAAAATTCAAGTAAATGCTGCATGAGCTCCATACCTGTAATGGGGCAGACCTCCCTCTGAGCAGCACTGGGTGGGGTTTTCACCTTAACTCACTTCAGCCAGGTAGAAATTAAGCATCTACTCCACCTTAGCCACCGATGGTCAGTGCTGAGAGAGAGGTGGGTCCAGAGGTCAGCTCCTCTCTCCAAACAGACCTGAAAGGAAAGTGGGGTGGCCACCTCGCAGCTCTGACCACAGGAGAATCAGAAATGCTGTATTTGGACAAGATATCACCATCTGGAATATAGTCCGTTCACTCTTAAAATTTAATTGTAAGGCTCATGTTACCACTTCAAAATCACCTTTTTCTCCATTTTTATGAAGTTGGTCTATCTGGGGAGAGATAGTAAGACAGGAATAAGTAAGTCTCCTTTTCTTGAAATCTTGTTTGGGTTTGTAACTAGGTGGTTTTCTTTGTAGTATGACAATTCACATCCAGACAAATGTGGTGAGTGCTTCCATTGTGGTGCCAGGGACTATGCCTGGAGTGATGGAAAGGGAGATTCTTTTCCTTCTGGCTAAACAATGAAACAAGTGCTGGGAACTCGAAACTGTAATATCCTGCCGAAGCCTTTCATAAATAAACTCCAAATAAACACCAAGTGAGACATATACACCTACAAATCAGAAAGCCTCTCATTCTAAAAAACTTACATTATTTTACCATATGTTCAGAAACACAACTTTGCATCTTCACTGGATTATAACCAGACAAAAAGAAGCCCACTAGGGCATATTAACTGAGTTTTGAGACAAAAGTACACTATGAAAGTTTTAGCAGCAAACAGGTCACTGTCCCATAAAATCCAAACAGAGACTGTTTAAAAAAAGTTAGAAAATTAGACAAACTAGATAATGAAGAGCTTAGTTTGCTAGACTTTGAGTGGGAAAGGGTAGTTACTGTATTAGATTTTTGTGTTAAATTCTGGCTGTTGGCAATGAACAGTCACCACATATCTACACTGCAGCCATCCTTACAAAGCCTACATGTTAGTGGACTTCTACACACTCCCTAAGCTGATGGACACTGAGACTTTCCTTCCAAACCATTGCACATTCTGACCATGGAGAAGTTCTCCAAAGGAGAAGTATTTCCAGGAGGGAACAGGATGTGCTCTCCAACTTGGTGGTAGTCAGACCTCAATTTCGGAATGCTCCCACTTTGCTAGCTTTGCTAATGAAGTTTTTCAGGAGGTCATGGTCCATTTCTGCAAAGCCTTGAGTTTGTGTAACAACAGTCAAATGGTTTATGCAAAATCTGAAGCAAAATTCTTCCAAGTCCTAGGAAAAAATTAAAATAATTTGTAATATGAATGACTGATAAAATTATTAGTATAGTTCAAATCTGTCATTTAATTAGCGGATAATATACCAGATTGTTCACATTATCAATCCCTTTTCTGATCCTTTTGATGAGATCACAAATGATAGGATGAAATTTGTTCATACAAACTATTCAATAAAATCACTTTGAGAAAACAGGAGTAGCCACCTAGATCAACTCTAGAACTCCATCACATTTACTAGAACTTACAACATAATCATTAAAATAGTTACTAGCAGGTGAAACCATCAACTTTCCCCACACAGACCTACTAGAGCATCAATAACACCTTTCTTTTCCTCCCCACACTGAATTTGGTAGCAGTCCTGTGAAAAATAGCAGATATCCTAGCCATGCTGAAAACAACAGCAAAATATGATGAAAAATGTGATGATGCTTGCTGAACGCAAACTGGATGTAAGGATATATGTGTCTTTTGTGGCAAACCTAGGAACTGGATCCCTCTGTCTCATGGGCTTCCCAGATAGCACAAAAAGTTCTGTCTTGTCCTGGTCTTGCTGTAAGAGGATGCTGAGCTATTCAGCACAGGATGGGCACAAGCCATCAAGGCATACAACCAGGATTTCACACAGCAAATTCTTCCCACCCAAACTCCTCACAACAGTGGCAATCCTTCTCTCCATGCACTGGGTCAGCCTCTAGCTGGGTCCCATCTAACAATGTGCTGTGAAGTGGAATTGGTTACCTTCTGCAGTCAGAGTTGGAGCCAGCAGCATGGAAATCAAAATTGATCCATAAGCTATAAACTCTTCTAGGGTTACAGCAAAAAGCGGTCTCTTAACCCATGCCCATTTGATTCTGTGTCAACTACACAAACATTGCAGCCTGGGATTAATTGTAGAAAGATACTCCACAGAATACCTGCGAATTTCCCTTTGAGAACTTTTCCTTAGATTCCATGTTTCAAGATGTAACTAAAGGTTATGAAGCATTAAATATCCTTAAAGAAGAAATATGGTATTCTGTGCACAGAAGTAAACTTCATCTCTCATCAACAAGTACTGGGAAAGTAAGAAAAGGAATGAGAACAGAAGAAGCAAAAAAAACCAGAAGAAATAAAAAATGTAGAGAGTGACAACTTGAGTTCAGCAGACCTCTGAAATGGTACTGTCAGAACCTGATCTGCTTTATGGTCGATGTGTTAACTTTTATGCTAATTAAAATGAGCAGCAGCTGCCTTTTCTGGTGCTGGTATGAAGAGGACCATAAATTACAGAGAATTCTGGTCACTCATTTTGCAATTTCAAGGAATACTGTCTTTTTAATTCTATTTTATAGATGATGATTAGCCTAAAATTTGCTACAGTGTATATGAGAACTATGCTTTAAAATAACTTGTAGCAGCAACCATTTGTATTTTCTGAGGATAGGAAAAAATATTTTCAAGCATTTTAAATCCTAACAGATGCATACAATAGTCAAGTCAATCTTCATTTAATTTGCCATGTGAATGGCATATCACACACCACTATAATCTTTCACTTGCAGTGTTCCCATTTAATGATAAAAAAATTGAATTCTATGTTTTCAGACTTCCAAAATATGAGGCCTCTTTCATAATCCTTCTTTTGACAGTTTTGTACTGAAGTCCTGACACACTGCACATGGTTCTCAAACCAGTAGTTTCTATATTAATGTAATACACTAAAAGATCCTGGCTTATTCCACAGTTCCTTAGACAGAGGCTATCCCATGTCTTTGATAAAGAAACCTTTGCTGCACTTCCCCAAAGCCATTCTACTCCATCCTTTGCCAATCTGTGGGTGTAGGGAGGAGGGCAACAATGCTCTCCTGAATTTGGCACTTGCTACAGCCAGGGCAGGTGAACCAATCCATCATCTGACAATTGTGTTTAACTCGAACATGCTTTGAAAGAGTAAACCCCTGAATCACAGAAGGAAGAGGAGGATAAGACATATTTAGTTATCCAGCCAATCCCTTTTATTGTGTCTCAGCCATTATGAACTCTGGTACTTTGTCCAGGCTACTTTTACTACTTCACAACACACCTAAATGTATCTTTAACTACTCTTTAACTATTTCCCTGGATACAGATTAACTAAAAATACTTCTGCTTTGAAGACATTAAAAAACGTTGAAAAGCTTGTAAGAGGAGAAACTACAGAATAAAGCTTTAATGAAAATTCTGCTGTTAAGAGAAGCAAATCATTGGGTCATGCCTTCCCTGCCATGCTGGGCTCGTAGCAGCACAGCACACCGAAAGCACAACTCTTTGCCCCAGCCATCCGTGCCCTCTGTCACTGATACCTGGGTTACAAATGCCTTGTAGCTGGCAGCTGGTGATCTTACTGTCTACTCATCTTTTGTTATCCCCTTTCAATGGAGAGAATTCACTGACTTCCAGCCTCCTCTTTGCCACTCCCACCCAAATTCATCTCCTGTAGTTTGCCGTCTCCATACAGCATCGACTACTGCAACATTTTAAACTCCGATTTTGTTTCAGTCTTTACTTGCTTCCTGTACTTGAAAGGTATTTGTAACAATGTCCCCTACATCTAAAATACATAAGCAGACTTTCTGAATAATAAAACCAACCACACTGTTATTTCCACAATCATCACATCAGTAAGAAGAGGAGAAAAGGAAAACATCTTTGAAACTATTTGTTTACCAGTAAAGCACTGGCAACAGGTTGAGTGCTAGAGACACATTCCAGAATCAAGGGCAGACCAGATGACAGGATATGGGGAGAGTAATAAAAATAAGTAATGTGTTGTATGTCAGCACAATTCATTGTGAGCAGTAATGCAAAAGTGGATTTTTTTATATAAGCACAAGTGTAAATAGGGAGGCACTTTACAGGTAAATTCTTCCACTGCCTGTGAAAAGTCAGTACCAGACACTGGCAGACAAAATGATCAGGTGGAGAACTCAGGGAGTGAAGAACAGGGCAAAATCCAAAGGCAGAGATGTAAATGGCATTAAGAAATTTGCACGCTATGCCCTGCCATGTCACATGACAAGGAAGGAAGCAGATTACGAACTCTGACTCACAGGTGCAAGCCAAAAGGGCAGGAAGAAAACACTAAACTGGGGCAGGTTTAATTTTTATTTTACAGCTTAACAAGGGGAAAACAAACATCTGGAAATCCAGAAAGGGAAATTACAGTAATCATGCCTCATCAGTTAAATACAGTCATGTTTATATTGGGCAGCTTCATTTCTCGGAAAACAACCGCTTACCTGAAGAGAAGTTCTTACCTGAGCTTCGTACTTGACAGCAGCAGAAAGGAGAGCAATGGCGTTCTCTTCACAAATGCCTTGCTTGATCGTCTGCTGGCAAAGCTTTTTTAGTCTGTTTTCTCTATACAGTGTTGCCAAATCTAGCAGCCCTGTGAAAATTTACACAGCTTTAACTATTCTGGTGCAAAACATGTTAGTGTCTTTTCAAATTAATCAATTATCCTATTGTTTTAGGCTGAATTACTCAAAGACTTCCTCTGGTTTTTTGCCTAGATCATGTGTGCATTTTTCAAGGTCTCCTCCAGACCTACCAAAAAGGAACCATTTTATTACTATCCAATTGTTCTGTTCTCTTGTTCTCATTCTGGACATCAATTACTGATTTACATTCTCTTAAATTCATGCAGGGAAGAGCTCCCTTTTAATTCAGGATCAAAAGTCTCTACAGCTACTCAAACAAGAGAAGTTTCAGGATGGCATTAGAGCCTTTTTGAGCACTTTGCATCTTTGATCATGTTGCATGCCCACCACTCATTCTCCGTGGGCATGTTTCCTGCTACTGCATCCTTTCTTCCTGACACCTGCCAAACTCAAGATTTAAGTGCTAATGAAATTAAAATTAACAAGCCCTGCTTTCCTTGTCCTATAATGACACATAGGCTGAACTTTTCAAAAACAATAATCTAGAGTAATTTACATTTATGGCAAATACCTATTGCATCTTCAGGAGGCAGCCTAATGTTGTCTGTATACAGATATTCCAGGAAGGCTCGGTAAACAGGATAAGAAAATTCACCCATTTCTATAATTTCATCATCATTATTGAGCATGGAGCGAAAATGTTCACATCTACAAAACATGAACAAAGATTGTATACTGTAGAGAGTTAAGCTGGAAAGATGAACTGCAGGAAGAAGTTAGTGAAAAATAAATCAGTCCTAACAAACTAAGTACACAAGCAGAACCTCTAGCTATGTGATTTCTTGCTTTGAACATGTTAATTTCTTTAGGCCTTATAAGCCTGATATATATAATTCAGAATTTTATTTCTGTTGTTCATATTTTATGGCCGGCTCCATTTCTACTTAAAATATCTACAAGGATTATCCATCTATTTTTGATGCCATTTTGTTAAATACATTATACATTAGCAATCAATTTTATTACCTGTCTCATAGCAGATAAAGTTTACAATTAACTTAGACAATTCTGAGATTTGACCCAGATTTCTCCAACATTGCCTAATGAAAAGGGAAATTATTAATAATTTTAGATATCATTTATTTCAGTGTCAGAGTCCATACACAATTTAGCATTAATAATTATATTCAAGGATTAAATTATTGAAAGTGATGACACTTTCACTCAGATCTTTCATCACCTTTTTCTTACAAGTCTGAATACTTTTGTGACAGATAGAAACAAGGACAAAGCACTGCCTTTGATAGCTGTAACCTGAAATTTACAGTTCACAGTAACTTACAATGCACTCTAACTCACTGTTCCCTAAAAAGCATCCTAACATTTGCATTGTTCTCAAAATTTTTGTTGATTTAAATTAACATCACCATTTCTCATAACTTTTCCTATACCAACCACAATTTAATCATCCTTTTTTGTACTACCCTAATTTATAACTCTGCCACATCTGAATTTTCTCTTCTTTTACTCAAACATTTCTATAAAAAGTAGGATGGTTTCCTTTTAATGCCTCTGAGACAAAACTACAACATAAAGACAGTATCACTTAAATCCAAATGAAAAATAATTATTTAACTAATCACTTAAATTGTTCACGTTTTACTGGCTATTGAAAGAATTTTTTTATCTTAGTATTTTGGGGCTTTTAATAAAATAACGGAACCTTAAGTCAAATTCATAAAGAAATAAAAAGTCATTATCTAGCTTCTGCCACATCTTCTACCACATGCTGGCATTGGGAGAGGCAGACAAAACCTCATTGTTTTGCTTCCCAGAGCCTCATGTTAAGTAATGGTGACCATGCTATCCATCCAGCGTGGATCAGACCTTGGGAATGGTCTGTGCCCCAATGGCACCACACAAAAGTCAGAGAGAAGGTGGTACACACTGATCCCTGAAAAATTAATAAGTAAATAAATAAAAATTGATTAGTACACATCCTCCAGTCTGCAAAGCATCTTGGAGTGACTCATCCTTGGGAATGTGTCTCTCCCTGTCACCGTCTCTCAGCAGGGACAGCCCAGGCTCGCAGCTCTGGCTGGCTCAGAGCAGAGCTGATGGCTCCCACCCACGCTCTGGGATGTATCTGCTCCTGCAGGCACTGCTGGCCTCGGGCTCCTCTCGCTGAGCCGGGCACTCCCTGGCATTTCACCACCATCGCCAGCCAATAGCCAGCAGCAATGGGATCCAGTTCAAGAATAGGAATAGAACAAGATGGAAAGAAGTCTCATAGGCAGTAAAGAAATGACTAGATAATGAAAAGGAACTTCTACCGGCACCACTTTCATGGCAATGCTCTGGAAGAGGCCAAATGTTGCAAAATACTGTTTTAAATACTTTGATCCAGTTGTATCATGACAGTCAAAGAAAATATTAATTTTACAGGCTGTGCCTGATGCTTTATTATTCGTTTATAGCATTTTGATAATGCCATATATTTAAATCCATTTTATAATTAGACACATTTCCTTCACAGAATGCCATATAATCTGAGAAAAGTAGAGCAAAAAAAAAGAAAGAAGAAGAAGTTACATATAGTCTGATTATCAGGAGACAGAACCTCAGGAACAGTTTGGGCATACACAAGTTTTGATGTGGTATCTGATGGAGAAGACACAACACTCCAAATGAAGAGGGTGGACTATAGGCACGAGTGTCATGCACAAGCAATGAAACCAGTAAAGGGAAGACAACAGTAATACAGGGAATCGGAGTAGTAAGAGGAGAGCAGAAAAAAACCCAACAAAACAAGGATAGGCAAGAATTAACAGGGAATTTTAACTTTGCACAGTAATATACAAGAAACCACTGATAGGATTCAGGAGCAAAAGTAGGAAGATGAAAGCAGTGATAAGCTGAGTGAGACAGCCAAGCATTTTGAGAAAAAAAATAGCAAAGAATATTATAACAATGAGTAGAATGAAGCAGAAGCAGCTGGCAAGGCAAAAGAGATCTAAAGCAGTGTCTCTAGAATATTGCCGTAGAATCCACATCAGCAGGAACAAACTGATCTCTGCATGTTAATAATAATGTCATTATTATTATTATTAATTCTCTGTAGATCTGCATATGTCAAATCTCACCATAAAGTGGTCTTAACTTGTAAAACATTGCAAAAACAAAAGGAGAAGCCAGCTTAAAAGCCAAGTTCACTGATAAGAAGGTAGAAAACAAGTAGAATAAGAAATCTGTCATAAAAGGGGAAAAAAAGAGATATCCTAGATAGCACCTACAGAAGTTGCTGAAACAACTGAAGGGTGCTGTGGAAGGAAAGAAAGCCAAGAATAAACACAACCCTGTCAAATCAGTTTGGTGGAGGAAGCCAAGCATATGAAGCAGGAAAAAACCGATTCTAACTACTGAGAAGACAGCAGAAGGAAGTGAGCCTTTTCCTCAGCAGAAAAAGGTTATTGGAAATCAAGGTCAAGGCCATTTAGGTAGCACAAAGGAGGATAAATGTCAGATGGAAAGGGAAGTGATGGAAAGTAGGGTAGTAGAGCAATGTGCTTGATAATTACAAGGAGCAATGAAAGGAGAGTAACAGTGAAGAATAGCAGATGAATCCCTGACTCAGGGAAAAGGGAATTTGTAAGAACAAGTCAAGAATTTTTTGCAGTGATGACTAAACACAGTTTAGTTTATACAATTTATACAGTTTGTTCCTTACCTAATTTTGAGAAGAACTTTATGAACATGAATGTATTTTCCATCCACCAGGAACTTCAGGTCTGCAGTTTCAGGGTTGTCAAATTCCTTCTTTAGTGATTGGGCTACTGTTAGGTGGTCATCAGGCTCTAGAATAAACAGGGGACTTGCTATTAAGTAGTAAGCAATACAGGTATCTCCTATTCCAACATTCTGGGCATCTGTCAGCAATTAACACTCCTGATAAATACATCTCCTTAAGGCTAATAAAAAACCCCACCTGCCTATGTGTTCTGTATGAGCCCCAGAGAAGCAAAGAAAGGAGAGCTTTTTTCAGCCCTTTCTGGATTCCTGCTCCAAGCAAACACCTCTATTAAAAAACCTGTAAGTTCTACTCCTCTAACTCATCTATATAAGGCCAGAAATAGAAAAGTTAACAGTCTCAGAAGTTTACTGCTGCATCTGACAGAAAATGCTATCAACCATTACTGAGTAAATTATTTCAAATTAAAACTGTTAGTTATTATAAGATCCTCAAAAGATCAATAAAAAAACATAACAAAATTTTCTGAAATGCTCCCATGGGGAGACATTATATTACAGCAAAAATAAATTTATTACAGAAGCAACATATTGATTGCAGTGAAACTGCCCAGTGCAATATCCCTGAAAGTAATTATCAACATTTACAAGTCTATTCCAAAAGAATAGCTGTCCCTAGACTTAAAGGTATTAGAAACAAAGTGTGTCAATGTCTGCATATTCCTCTTTGTGTCACAAGTCTGTATATGCCACTGTGCACATGACATTTGCATTATTAAGTTACCAGACAGCTTTGAAAAGCCATCCATTACCTGCATATAAATTTTACCTCCAAATCTCCATCACATAGCCTCAGAGAACTATCTTCTTTAATACTACTAAAAAACCCAACAACCCTCCCCACCCCCAAACCTCATTCGTAACTCTGAAAACATTTTGTCTTCTTACCATATAAACACACATTATGGGTTTATACAGATCTTGTGGGTCAGTAATTAGTTGTTCTCTACAGAAAATTACATAAATGCTAGGTCCTGTAACCTACCAAGCTAGAAATAAGAATAGTATTTTGCTGGAAATGGAAAGACCTTCTCCACAAGCTCTAGAAAAAACTCAACACTACACACACTTTGATGTTGTTACACTTTGTTTAGCACAACCATTTTGCATTTCATTTAGAGAATGTCAGGTATATCCAATTTGGGTGGGAACAGGTAAAATGGATAGGGGAGAGGAATACAATGTAGTGATTAAAAAAAGAAATCTTTCTGAAACAATGATACTGTAAAATACTTCATTAGTTCTTATTTTGTACAATATGTGCTTTTTTTATTCAGACCTCTGCTATCTAAACAAGTAAGCATTTTAGCATCTAATGCAGAGCTGAAACTTGTCTTCACAATTAAATAGCAATCCAGATGTCCACCAAGATACATCTCCAGCTGACTTCTACAGCCATCAGAGGAAAACTGAATATAGTGGGGTTCAGCTTTGGAACTCTTAGAGGGAAACCAGATGCTTTTATTTGTAACAGCAGTGAAGCAGGAACCAGAGGAAGGAAATGAAGACGCAGTTCACACTGACAAGGCACAAAGCCAAGAAAACTGCTTAGCAGCCAGTGTTAAGAATTGTATTAGAAATGTTAGAACTGCCACAAACATGGAGAAAATGGGAATGCCTGGGTGTGGAAGCAGCAGAATAAAACAGAAAGAGAAGGGCTGTAAGCATGGCAGATGTCCATGGCACCTAGGTCAGCAGATGTGAGATCCCAGGACACAGCTGCCTGAGGATTCTCACCATGCATACATCAGATGACAAACAACAGTGAGTCAGTGCTGACAGCTTGCCAGGGTGGGGCAGGATGAAGAGGCCAGCCACCCTCAGCTCCTGGAGTGTGCAAAAAGGCACATCTGAAGCCAGCACAGAGTCACCTAACTAAAAACAATCCAGGAGACATGAAAAGGGGCTGATAGCCACCATCCTTTATCCTACGTCATCACCAGGAACCCTGCTCAGACCCCCTGAATGGTGCCAGGATGCTGGACAGACCACTAGGTACATATGACAACGTGGCTTTGAAAAGTGCATTTAAAACTTGTTTTGTTTAAAAGTAAAGTAACCTTTTCCTCCTCTAAGGTTTCACCTTATGCTTGGGAACAATGTTGCTACAGTGTGGTAGCATTATTTCCTGAGGGACCAAGAAGTCAAGGCCAAAAAAACCCAAAAACCCCCCAAAAACCCACACAACAAACAAACACACAAACCCCAAGAACAGCAACAAACAAAAAACCAAAACTCACAACAAACCAAAACAAACAAACAAAAAACCAACAACAAAAAACCCCAAAAACCCAACAAACCAAACAAAAACCCCAGTAACACCCCAGTAACTTTATAAGAAACCACTATGGGATTAAACTGTAGCTGAAGAACGAGCTCTCCGGTAGCCAATGCTATATATTTAACTCTTTCTAGTCAAAGCCAGCAAGACAAATCTTAATGCTAATCAAACATCTGAGGTGCAGCAACTTGTCTCTTCAGAAGACCTGGTCATGAACACTTGTGATGAGACTGAGTGTTTGTTGCCAATTCAGACCATGGGAATGTGGATCGCTCAATTCTCAGTAGTCTACTTAGGGGCATCAACAAAAGCTTCAGAGCTCCTAAATGTTCTGCACAGCTTCCTCAAATCTCCAAACCCAGCTTTTCCACCCACAGCCATTGGACAGTCACATACAGAGGTTACACAAAAAAAACCCCTCTCCCAGTCTGAGACATTTCCCCACAGAAATAAACCACATCAATAAAACAGACCAGTATTTAGCACTGCCATCAGGCTTTAGCAATGTTTTTTACATTCCATATTACCATTTACACATATGTAATGTGTCACTATGACTGTGCTTCCCCGTGTAAATTCTTGCGAGAAACTAAGTTTAGGCTTCAAATACACGCAACTGTTTTATGAACTAATGATGCCATTCAGAAGATGTCAGAACAAAAACTATGTGAGCTCACCTACGGAGAGCAGGCGCCACATGACGGCAGGGGTGGCAAAGCAGGCGAACACATCGTCAGTGCAGGCAAAGTGGGTGAGGTGGGGGAAGGTCACAGACTGCCCCCGGCACTGGCCCCACATGTACACCTGGCCACTCTGGGTCTTGGCAGCTGACGTGTGTGCAGAGTGGCAGGCTGCGATCTCCACGACTCTGAATTTACCAGGAAACAAAAGAAAGAAAGCAAGTCACTCCCATTAAGAAGAAAATGCAGTGAATAAGCTCGCTGCCCCGTCTCTCTCTGGAGCAAGACACACTTGTGAGCATGCATGTAAGCAAGAACGCTTCCTGGGCATAGGTAGCAAAATTAAGAGGGCTGGCAGTGTTTCTTCCAACAGCGTGCACTCTAAGCTTCTCTGTGCAAAAGCACCTCGGGAGCGAGCAGACACTGTGGCAGCAGAGCCCTGTATCTGCTGCAGCACACGCTCTGCTGACTGCTCTGCTCTCTCAAGCCAAGCTAGGATGAATTTCAACTCCCTGAATGTGGTGCTGGGCAGTGAGGTGAGCAGCTGCTTTAAGCTGTAGAGAACAAATACTTGGAGAAGAAGAAGGAAATGAGGAGGCATTAAAAAAATTAAAATGTGCGTTTCGTTTTATAACCAAAAGTTAATGAAAGCCTTTTTTCTGTTTGCTTATTGGTAACAGTTATAAACCAACAAGTTAAACATTCTTCTCACGCATATAATTATTACTACTTATGTTTAAAGGACTTTCATTTCAAAAATTAAAAATTAGAACCAAACAGCACTTAAAGCTGTTTCTAAGTGTCTTTTAGCTAGGCTATGTCTCTAATCCTAAAGTTGATTTAGGACTTCAAAACTCCCACTGTGCACAGCATTACACAATCCACTGTTTTGCAGTCTGAACTACTGCTTGTTTACTTGTTTTCCTAGCTGCCTGGGGATAATGGCAAGGAAACAACTTGTTTAAAGCTGTATGCACAAATCTTGCATGCTTTAGTGAGGCAATATTTTCACTGACACCAAGAATTCACATTCTGACCAACAAAAGCGAAAAGCAGCATGCAACACTAAAACTTGTATTAAATTATTATTGTAACATTTTAACTACTGCCAAAGTGTCAGGAAAAAAAATCAGTAACATTTTAAGCAAAAACCACAAATACACACAAAGAAATAGCAATGTTCAAGATCAGGCCATGTCTCCTCACCAGAGCAGAGGTGCCACTTCCTCACAATGATGTACTCAGACACAAAGGTTAAGAGGGACATCTCACTTTCCTTCTCATTCACAACAGGAGGCCATAATCAAGATTTCTGGCCATATACATATATGGCTTTACAACAGCAATAGAAATAACTGCCCCACTACCCCTCAAGGACCCAGAGAAAAAATAATTAACTTGCAAAAATCTAAGCTTAATTTTTAGGTAACAACACCAAGAAAGAAGTCCTCCCTTTCTCTTGGGTTACAAGCTAGATTTAATAGCAGAAATAACACAGAATTAGATGTCCACTCTTCACTTTTTCTGAGTACGTTTCTTGTCAAAAGTAGCATATTAAAATACTATTTGTATTCACAGACAATGAAGCTTTTATTGTTGATGTCAAACAATGAAACTACACCACTGAAGGGAAACTGCAATTAAGGCCTGTAAAGTACAGTGTGAACCGAAGCAGAAAATAGCATATTCAGGCTCAGAATATCCAGTTTCTCTTTCATAGGGATGGTTATGCGACAGATTCAAGCACTTTCAGCAAAAATTCTGTTCACATTAAGCAGACGAACCATTGCAAAACAATTATAGGCTCCTTCTCCCCCCAAAAAATAGATTAAAAATACCATAATTTTATGTAGTTCTTCTGAGAGTATGTCAACCAATGTCTGATTGCAAGACTGTAAGTATTACCTGTCCTTATCCACAATAACTGTTGTAGGGTAAGACTGGTTACTTTTATTCCCAGTACCTAACTGGCCGTATGAATTGGCTCCCCAGGCATATATCTGACCTTCATCTGTTAGCACTAATGTATGTGCATAGCCACAGGCAACCTGGAAGGAATAATGAAGAGAAGAAAACCTCATTGTTATGTAATAGCAAGTTACTACAGATAGATGCATCTTATGCTATAGTTTAGTGCAATCGATTCTATACCACTGTAAAAATTATAAATACAGAAAAGTTTATTAAAAATGGAAGGAAAATAGATGAGATGACTTTGAGGAAAAAATATACCAGTGAGAAACCCTGGCAGATAATCTCAAGGGTAGAGCAAAAGGAATAGCTGGAAACTGAGAAAGAAGGAAAGCTATATGACAAATATGAACAACAGTGACAACATAACCAGCAACAGTCTTGCTCTGCAGGAGTTAATGTAACTTAGCAGAGATAGATGGCTATGAAAAACCAATTTACATTGTTCAAAACTAGCTCACCTATCTTTATATGATCTGCAAAGCAGACATACTGTAAGTACATATAGTCCACTGACAACCATGAAGCATGTGATGTACTAGAAAGGAAATAAATCTTGAAGTTATTTACTGCTTGGAGACCTACAATATGGTATTAATCGCTATCAAGCAAATAAAGTGGATGGAAATCGGGTCTAAGACGAACTTGCTGGAGCATTCACTCTCTAAATAGAAGAATAAATACAGGGGAACATAATACTCACTTTATTATGTTACTATCCAACAGCAGTTGCTACTGTCTACATCCTAGGCACTGAACATAAAATTATGTAATTAAATTACTTTCTTTTAAAATACTTAATACATAGCTTCCCTGAGTAAAAGCAATAAATAGGATCCAAAGTTCAAAACACTCTTGCAAATTTTCACGAGGTTACAAAACTGATGTATTCTAACAGAATGTATCATTTTCCTGACAGCATCCTCTATTTTGCATAAACCAATTAAAAACTTTCAGTGTCAGTCCTGCAGTCACTTTAAATATTTCTCATTAGCCAGAAGAAATCATCAGTTTGTTTGTTACACTGGTGGCAGCCCCGCGGTTTGGTAAAATGCAATAACTTCCAAAGGTCAAGACTAATCATGGAATCATAGCAAACGTTAGCCAAATGTGGTGGGAGAGAATTTGTTCAGACTCCAAACACCAGTAATTCACCAGCTGGAGTGCAGTTCTAAAAGTGAAATTCAGTCTGCAAGATAGACAAAATACTAAACTGCAGCATCTTTCCAAAAAAGAAGGCGGGGGTTAATGAAGAATGGATAACAGGGAATTTTTTTAAATTAACTTTCACAGGGAAAAAAAACAAAACAAAAAGAAACATTTCCAATGGTCCAGTCCTCTTCAAGTAAAACCCTGACCTCACTGAAGTCAATGGCAAAATTCCCCGTGAACTCCACAGGGTCACAGTTTCTCCCCTACTGGCGAAAGTCCATTTTAGGACACGTTTTTTATTCTGATGTCATTTTAAACAAAGGACTTCCTTCAAAGGCAGCATATGCTGAGGTTGCAGAGGTTCCCAGAGGTCTGAGGCGGAGCAGCACACACGTACCCGCTGCACACGAATGCCCTGCAGGGCTGCGATCCGGCACGGCGTGGGCTGGTTGCCGCTGCTGCCCAGCCCCAGCTGCCCATTCCCATTGTAGCCCCACACATAGACCTGAAAACACACACAGGCACTTGTAACTTTTTGCTCCTGTTCACTTCTTTTGAAAGCAATACAACTATTTCGAAGTTTGCATCATAGGATTGTTCTTCAATCTTTCTTGCCCCACTTTATATGTAGATACATACAAATACACAAATACCTACCTATATAAACACATATATACATATTTCTCTTTAAAATGCCAATTACACACTCATCTAAAATTCTAAACTTCCACTTTCCTGCTCTTTAAAGAGTTAGGTAATGTAGGACTACAATACAATATTTTAATATGAAGAACAGAAAACCAGTGATTCATATGGCTGCTTGCCAGCACAGAGCAAATCCAGCATAATACTTCCCTTTTTCAAAGAGCTAATTTCTCATTCCAGAATCTTCTGACAGAAAACACACTAAAACAAGTATAAACTGGAAACTATGCACAACAGTTCGAGTAGGCAGCTTTATGCCAAACATCAAAAAAAGGGAAAACACTGAGCTCTGACAATTTCAGTGACATATGTTCTACTGCAAACAGTCAACAGCTACTTAGCTCTAAACTCAAGTGCTTGGAGAAATGGAGCTAGCAAGGATGTATACTGCCCAATATCATCAGCTCATATGAACTAAAACAAGAACTCTACAACCTCTTTGTATCTTTGCAAAGAGGTTAAAAAAGTATGAGAAAGATTCAAGACGTACTACAGTACAACAAATATATGCAATGTACTTTCATTTTCTTTGTTTTCTCTTAAGATGTGTGTATACTGTATACTGAATACTGAAATATATACAGTATATATACAGTATACTGTATACTGTATACAGAAAATTAAAATATCATTCAGTCATTATTCTCACATTCGCTGATTATTCTCACAATACTTAAGATTCTAGTATAGACAATAATTTATTTGTCTGTGAATGCTAAAGACAGCAGTGACATAATAACAAAGGTTATTATACCTTTGTTATTATGAGCAGTATAAGCAGCTAGACTTGAGTGAGTCTGGAAAGGTAAATTTCCTTTCTGAATAGCAGCTCATTACTAACAGGTTTGAAATTACCTACATGCCAAGTTATTACATGAAGTAAAATTCAGTCCAAAAATTCACTTAAAATTTCTTACCTCTCCATTTTCCACCACAGCCATAGAGCACATCTGTCCACAAGCTATATTAACTACTATTTTATTTTGTAGGCAGCTGGTAACTCTTCGAGGAATTGGCTGATTTGCTGTTGAACCAGATCCAACCTGGCCTGAGTTATTATAACCCCATGTGTATACCTGTTGCAAGAGAATTGTCAGCAAAGATGGCTTTATAACATACAGTTCAAAGTACATATTCAAGAGAGGAAAAAACTGTATGCATAAAAAAATTCATTTTTTATGTTTAAGTGAATTATACTTTTACACATCTAGGAAGACACATAGAATTACAACTGAATTGTTTCTAACAAACATATGCCAATCTAAGTATTTATATATTCCATTCTTTTATGTTTCTCCACTCAAATGTAAGAGGCAACATGACAGCTGCATTAATGCGGGAAGAATCCATTGCTAGTTTTCCAGAACCCAAAGCAGAATGGCTAACTGGCACAAATGGCTCCTCAAAGCAAATTCCAGGACACTTTTTACTTTGGCAGGTAGAATTCCTTACAGAGAATGTGATTTGCATTAACATCAGCTTTAATGCCATTAAGCATTTAGAGTATAGCGTAGGAAGGAACTGGCTGCATAATTTGTTATTACGAGCAGATGTGGCACAAAATCAATGTTCTGCACGCACTTCAAAGCAGCTACACCGTGACAAGTTTCAGTTTTTTTGGAACATTTGTGTTGCACCAGCACTGTGAGGATTGGAAGAAGCAAGGCCGAATACTATAGGTGAAGAATGTTTTCCTGTTTCTCACATATGTAAGTTTCATTAAGGGAAAACAGATATTCATTCCCATTACTCTCACCTCTCCATCAGATGTTAACACCATAGAATGATGAGAACCACAGGCAACTTCAATGACTTTCTTGTTCACCAAGTTAGTAGAGACTTGACAGGGAACGAAACCATGATTTGTTGTACCATTGCCCAGTTGACTGTAGGCATTATGACCCCATGTATACACTTCTCCTTCTACAAGAAAAATGTAAAGAGCTGGTTGAAAAATCTCTATTTTTCCAACCAATACACAACATAAAATTACAAACTAAAAAGTCAAATTCAATAACAATATACATACTTAAGTGTACAAATATATATATGTCCTTTGGGGCTCTTCAGCCCATGGATGTACCAATGCTACATGGCTCACATACTGCTGACCACAAATCCAAAAGGACAGTATCACTGTAATCACAGTAAAGGAAACATTGCTGCAAGAAAAGTGATGGTGCAATATAGAAGAGAAAGGGATGAAATGACAACCAGAGTTCCCATTTCAATTTCTTCTTTACTGACAATCAATCAGAACTTCTTGTCTATGCCCTGGCACTGTTTCCCACTTTGGAAAATTCAAATAATAAGCTTCCATTCCCTTACAATATGCACATTCCCTAAGGGCTCCCTCAGAACTACAAAGGCAAAATACGCTACACTAAACCAATACTTCTCTGTAATAACTGGTTAAATCTAATTACTTTATCTTATCAAAAACAAACAACCTTTTCTTCAGTTCACCAACACGTGAATACAAATTTCAGTAAATGTGAAACACATGACACAGAAACATACAGCAAAGTGGAAATAACAGTAATTAACACAAGAATTGCAAAACATATAACATGCTCCTAAAAGGTAAGTTTAAAAAGGCTGTGCTGAAGGAAAGATATAAATGCAAACGGAGTTATAAGTAAAAATCATCAAGGGTTGGTTCTGGGCCTGCTCTTTGGCAGGATTTCATCACTGGGGTAAGGAGTATGAGTGTGTCAGTGAGATCTGCCTGCAACAAAGCTCGGGGGAATACAGATGCATACACAAAAAAGCATGCAGAATGGCCTGCCATGAAGACTGGAGAAAATGGTGGAATGCAACTGAACATGAAAGAACACATTTACAACATAATTCCCCTCACCTACTTTTAGTCATCTAATCTAGAATACTGAAAAACGTGTTCTCTCATTCATGGAGAGAGACAAGTGTGAATATCATCAATTAGGCTCTAACACAACCTCACTGGGAACACAATATTAGTAATTTGTCTTCAAGAGTTGCATAATTATGAACAGAAGGGCCACTACCATGATGAGGATAATAGAGTGTCAATGCAGGAAACATAAAGGCTGGGAGGCAACATAATGGGTCTTTAAAGCACACCCAAAAGTAGGTAGTGGAGAGAAAAGATTAATTTTAGCCTAAAGGGCAATGCTGGCGCAAGAACATAGGGGCATAATGTAGCCACTAATGCATTTCAAGAGTAATCAGAAGTTTCAAACCTAACTGAAAAGTAAAAAAAATACCCCAACCTTTCCAAAAGTAGTAACAAGATCAAAGCAGGGCTTGAAAAACTTTTGGAAATAACAAGCTAGCTGGCATGCCATATTTACCAGCGAAAATACATTGGACTTAACAGCCCAGAATACTTATCTCAACTCTCTCTCTAATGTTACCAGCCCAGACCTTTCACACCTGCTGGATTAATTTAAGTGGACTCTCTGAAAAAACAATACTCATATCATACTTTACCTTCTGTAGCAAGAACAACGTGAGGGCCACTTCCATAACTCAGGCAGGCTATCTTTTTGCCACAGAGAGAATCTAATCTCCTTGGTTCTATAGTGCTCTGCATGTCTCCTGTCCCCAAGCAGCCACTGCAGTTCATGCCAAGCACAAAAACCTGTTATAAAAGAATCACAGGCTCATAATTTAGGTTGCAACGGAGGAACTCCTCTAAAGGTCAGCTAGTCCACCCTCGTGCTCAACAAAGATTTAAACAGATCAGTTGACTCAAGGCTGTATCCAAAAGATTCTGAAACATCTCCAAGGAAAACAAATCTCACAGCTCCTTCAGGATTTAACCCCTCTAATGGCAATATTTTTCCTAGTACTGAATCAGAACTTCCCATCTTCCAGTTTGTGTCCACTGCTTCTCATCCTGTCACTATGCACTTACAACAAATGTCTAACTCCACCTTCTCTTTATTCTTTAAGTAGGAAGCCTTTACTTTACACTGAAAATGTTTTAGTAGCAAGCAAAATAATCAGACATTTTTGCATGCAACTTTCTCTAGGCATACTATCATAGTACTGGCTATCAGAATAACTTGATACATAACTGATTAAACACATCATGTTCATACACACTCCTGGACAATTACCTCATCATTTTCAGTTGCATACAACACTTCATTGCCAGCACTGCCAAATACACAGGCTTGACGAATTAACTTGAGCTCTTCTGGGGAACAGAGAGAAAAAATCGGCCATTTCCCAACATCCAGCATCTTCAAGGCTGACAACAGTGTTGCCTCCAAGGCCTGGTGTTATAAAAAATGCTATCAAATACCTGCACAGAGAGGAATATACACCTTTGCATAGTAAAAAATTAAAGAAACATCACCATCTCCTTTTTTCAACCACAAGCCAGTAATTTAATTCTAGAACAATACTTGAAAGGAAGACATTAAAATAAACAAACAAAATATATCATGATCTAGAAGCATCTATATTCATGGAGAGAGGTACCATGTAAGAAATTAAACAGTGAGGTTATATTTTCAGTATATTCAAACAACATAACTGTTGTCCTACACAATTCAATGTACAGGATTCCAACATAAAGTGTATATTCAAAATTTTTAATCTCTGTATTTTCCTCTGGTGCTTTAAATTTGCTGTTAAAATGAGAAACCATAAAAGAAGTCTGCCCAAGAATAACTTATCTTTGAAAAATATACATATTTGTTTTAATGTATTATTTTTTTCTACCTTCCTTTATACAAAGATGTGAATAAATTCTAGTTTGGAGTCTGAAGCATGTTATATCAACCGTAAGAATATTGCTTTTTCAATTAGTATCACTTACCATGAAAAAATATAGATAGAAGAAATGAAGAAATACAGATAACATTAGAAACTCAGAAACTAAACCCTAAATTAATCCTAAATTAAATTCTTTAGACAAAGAGCAGTTAATCACACATTTCTTTATTATATACTTCTGAGGATGAGAAAGAAGGATTGGCCATCTTCATGGAAAAAAAAAGTTGTGGTTTTGATCCCACCACTCCTTGCCCCATCTCCTCCCAGCAAGTAACTGACCAACTTCAGCCAAATTTTCAAGGGAAAGGGAAGTAAGATTCTGCTGACACAATTTGCTTGGCAGCAGGCAGCTGGACAAACAGACATCATGTTATGAAATAAGTCAGCGAACAAGTAGGTCCAAGCTAATCCTAGCAAATGCTGTCTTCTGTGCACATAGCAGGGTCATAAGGGAGGAAGGACCAGAATCCATATGGAATCAGTCTTCTTTCATCTGCTGTTTGCAGAATAATTTCTTTTATGTCAAGAGGTTGCCATTTGTTCCACGAAGAATTTTAGGCCCTCTTAAGATATGATAATAAATACTGAAAGCATCACAGACTGCTCTTCCAACTGCATCAACAAAACTGCGTCCCACTTTTGCTCAAGACTGAAGAAGCCTGAGATTCAAAAAGACAGTCAGCGTGTCCTTCAATTTTACAGATTCCTTTATTGGAATAGCATCTTGGTTTCTTTACAATGTGGGCTCTAAATTCCAAGAGCTCAGTGGGTCAGAACACATTCATCTTAAATAGAAAAGTTGTTTTTTCTGTAACCTCCTTCTACAAAGCACTCATGCCCTACCCTCAAAATTAACAGGTTAAGAAAAAAACCTGAAGCTGTAGCATTTCTTAACACTAAAATAATATACTGAGAGAAAAAAAATCGCCAACTACTCTTATAAAAAGCACCCAAGGAAATACTTATGATACCAATCTCAAAAAAACCCGAAAAACCAAAAAACAAAAGAACAACAACAACAAAAAAATTATCAGACAAAAAATATCCATAATCTAAATCCTGTCTCTGGAATTATTAGCTACACTCAACTCAGTAAGAGCTATTCTTTCACTTTTCAAGACTTTCTCCCCTCACACACTTCTACATTATATTTTGTTTCAAAAATATGAAAACCAGCTTGAACTCTTTGCCTAACAATACTTATATCCCATAAGTGATCAGTTCCCTCATTATATTGCACAAAGTCATGAAAGGCAGACTTAGACATGAATCTCAGATGTTATACATTACTCTTCTAATATTTTGCGAATGACTTCAGCAAGATTTCTTCTGCTAGTATCATTTCTCCTACCTATAGCTTTTGTTTTCTGTCTACCTTGAAAACTACTTGTATGTATTAAGCTACTGCTAAATGGAGAAAAACTTCTTCTTTTGAACAGTGCAGTACAGAATAATCATCAATACAAATCAACACTCTGACCTTGGCACTGACTCCTTGAGGAGGAGGTTCATCCTCCATATGGATTTGTACTTGAGTCCCCCTGTGGAGAGAGAACTGTGGTTAAAATCGTCGTATCATATTGCTGCACCAATGCTGCCTGAAACTATGCACACTTAGTATCAAGCCAGAACTATCTTCTTCTGTGGGGTGAGAAAACAAGAAATAAGAAATTCACTCAATTTTGCTTTTATATACAACTGTACAATGATCAGTTAGACAGACACTACTCTTCTGTATTCTCACCTAAAATCTTACTTCTTGGCCAAAACATTTGTTTAAAACAAGTAGAAAAATTAATCAGATTGTGATTGGAAAGGAAGATGTTTTATGAGCACCATTCTCCAATGTCTCTTTATTGCAGTAAAAATAAATGGAGAACCTTGCTGACATAACTCTTCAAGACATTTCTTTCAGCAAAGAAAAAGCGCACTGTTCAGAGAACTCAATTTCTGGCTCAAGCCTTCAAATGCACTTATTCCAGTTCCATTCTGAAACCAACGTTAAAAAACATTTGTGTCTTTTCAGGCTTACTGAGATTTGTTACAAAATTCATTCTGCTTCAGAAAATATTGTCGACCCTGTAAATTACCTGCATAATTTCTATGACATACATTATCAACAGAAACAGATTTTCAGACCAGATGTTTCTTCACAAATATGCACCACTCTAGTATCCTAAAATTATTTCCTAATGCAAAGCCATGCAACTTTGTTTTCAGTAAACCTACAAAAATGAGAAGCAGCTCTGAAGCTGTACAAGCCTTTCACTGAACAGTTATGAAAGTTGGACACATCATTTTTTTTTTGAGGTAAATTGATTCAGACATAGCTAAAAATCTGTTTACTTCTCACATAAAACTATGTGTCTGTAAAACTCTGGCTACAGGTAGAATAACATCCAACAAACAAGATACCATTTTACTGAATTAACTTTCAGGGGAATACCACACTAAAACAAGTATCAAATGTAGTTGCATAAAACTACCTAACTTACTACTAAACTTGTCTCTTACGTAAGAATTCATGCCATAAGACCTAACGCAATGACATAAAACACATGAAATAACCATGACTTAAGTATTATCAATGTTAATGATTCAACAAGCATAATGTAATTTACTGAATAAACAAAAAAGTTATTTTCTTAAAATAAAGAAAAACCCAAACAACTGCTGCAGCTTGGCCATACTGAATATGCACAACTGTTAAGCTTAAGCTTCAACAAAACCCACAAATCTACACACACGGTGTATTTCATACACCTAGTTTCAGACATTAAATGATTAATTCAGCTCATGTGTGGAAGTCCACATTGACTTTGAGCTTAATGCTCAAACACAAAACCAAACTGAAATAACTTGAAGCTAAGTTATATTCCCCTTCAACTAGAAAAGACTAGAGGGCTGCTTCAGTTGCCCACACATGGGCACCTACCGCTACTCGAGATGACCTTGGGAATCCCCGACACCGAACGGTGCTGGCAGATATGACACACGACCCGTGGGATATCCACGTATCCATGCCAAGCTGGAGCAGCAGCAGCCAAGAGCTAAATGGCACCAGACAGTTCTGCCTGGGCAGCTGAGCAGAGCCCTGGATAAGCACACACAGCCGCCCACCGAGCTTTACACCTTCACAGAAATGCGGTCACTTGCTGAGCTCTGGCAGTTAAGCAATTTCTTACTTTCTTCAACATACTTGTTTGAACAGTAAGAAGGCAACCAGTTGATTTTGGGTACATCACCTCGGTTTAAAGTAGAAACGACTCACCTAATCAAAGCCTTTGACTGTACTACTGAACTGCAGTTCTGAAATGTTTAATTTCAAGTGTGCCAGTAGTCCTACTGTGAAACTGATTATCAAGGCTATCCAATATTTTGTAGCATCAACTTCCAGCACTCCCTAGCAATGCTGACATATGCTACCCACTTCTTGACCATCCTTAGCCTACACTCAGGCCCCCGAGGGAATAATTAACTATGAATAAATAACTATGAATTTTCTAGGTTAAACAAATGTAGAATTCCACATTTCATTCCTCAAACCATTTGATACAAAACTGATACCCATGATTCTTCAGGTTCTAATATTTCACTTCAATTGCACCTGTTAAGACAAAAGCATAGTTTGACTTCAAAAGCAGTTGATTTGTTAGTATAAAGATACATTAGGGTCTGACCACCTAAGTTACCTAATAAAAGGTGCTCCACTTCACTACTTTTCAGACTCCTGACAGTTTTGTTTCAACTTTTCAAGAACAATGATCAGTTACATGCCCTCACAACTCAAAGAACATGTTTTATCTTACCTACAACTATAAGAAAATTACCCTGCAACTCCATTTTCAGTTTGCTCTGCAAATATAGACACTTTATTTCTGAGCAACCCCAAAGGAGCACATGGGGTGACTCAAGTTATGCCAGTTTATTCTTTTATTTGAATTCATGTCTTCTAATAAAAGTACATACTGAGTACCACATAACTGTATCTCCAAAGGTGCTCTTTCTAAAATCATGTAATTGATTTAAGAGTATATATTCACCTGGGGAGCCCAAAATTAAAGACAGAAAAAAAAATTAAGCCTGTTTAAGAACGATTCTTATCCATATACCTTTAAAATACTAATGATGATTCATATTTGCCTACTTGCAAGAATTTTCCTCCAGAAAATTCTTCAATGTGAATGCAGTCAAGCAAAGAAAAACCAGTATTTTCATCAAAAATTAAAAGACAAAAACCTGGATATTTCAGTAAATCAGGTACAGGAGAAAAACATATCCTTGCTATTTCAGACAAGTTAATGGGCTTGTTCATCTACTAAATCTTACAGTATGTGCATAATTGCTAAAACCCCTTACTTTAAAATAGCTAGCCACTACATTAAAAAAAAAAAATGCAATACTTCCTTCAGAAAGTAAAAAGGTAAATAAGAAATATTTCTCATGTATTAAAAACTTCTTATAGTTTTCACTAACTGTGAGTTCCCCAAAAAATTCTGAAGTGCACATCTAAAGGGGAAAACATCACTACTGTAAACATCCATTTCTTGAGGATGTGCACAGCCTTTTGATACAAAAATATTTATATTAAACTTTCACAAATCTCTCATCTGGAATCCAAGTACAAATAAGAATCCGGCCAGCATACTTTGGCAGTCTGAGTTTAGTTCTTGGAAACTGAAAGCTTCTGCAGTACAGATAAGATTAAGGAACATAAATACTAATTCTAACAGCCAAACTCTATTAGCAGTCCAAGACCATTTAAACCTAAATATTTAAACAGGTTCACTGACTCATCTGAATGTAAACATTCTTGTAGATTCTCTCTCTAGGAACTTGGCAAGCAAACAAAAAATTTCAGAACTCCACTTAGTACTTCCTCCCACTTAACTTGAGCATTTATGAATCCCATCTGCTGAATCAAAAGTCTATCTGCAGCTTCTTCCCCAAGGACTCTAACCGCAGGCTTAGGAAAGATTAGGAAGAAAAAGTCACAGAAGAAAGGGATCTGATGAGACTTTTCTAAAAGGAACCTAACCTTCTCTGATATTCCTGATTTCTCAGCAGTTTCCTACTAGAGTACTCATGACATGATACTAACTTGTCCAAAGAATTTTGCAAGAGAGATATGATCAGCAATATTGCCCACATGTACTCCTACTGAACAGGTAACACTCCTTTCTAGGAAGGCTATTTTCAAAATTATCTTCCTTCTTCATGTACAGCGACATGTCAGTACTACAACCAGCGCTGACAATAAATTGACAGAACTCAGCTCATCATTCATTCTTCCATTGATGTGGCATTTTCCATTACCAAGAAATTGCAGACCTTGAGAAACAGTGAGTCGTTGATTGAAAAACTTCTAACTCCAACTAAAGCATAATCTTCTCTCCTTCCTTTCTTGCTTCATGACACCAGACTGAATTCTTGGCTCCTGACATAAGTTCCACTGTGTGCCTACTGATTATACAAGCAAATCAACACACGGTTTAGCGGCTAGATCCAAGAAACTCTTTATTGGCTCCATCTCCAGAGGCAACATTTCAGTCAAAAGCATCTTGTCAGACACCACCTCTCTTTTGGCATGGCATCCAGTTCCACCTGTTGGCTCCAGGGATGGACCTCCAGCATGACCCCACTGAAGTTTCCAGAGGTTCACATGCAGAATGCATATCCTAAGTAATGGCAAGATAAGTGCTCATGTTAAGTTTCTTCATTTTTCTCATTCCTATTCCATTACAATTTCCCCTTTAGAAATGTCTATCACCATCATTGATGCAGAATGGTGGACTCTCGACCAGCCAGCAACAAGATTGGAAGCAACAGAAAAGAATATGCATTGCCCACCAGAAGGAAAACATTTAAAGCAGAAATAAAAACACAACCCCAAATGCTTTTCTCATTCTACAAACCCTACAGACAAGCTGAAAAAATAATGCCACATCTTTGGTTGTCCATCTAGTTCATTTAAAAAAAAAAAAAAAAGGAAGATTAGAAGAAAGTGTCTGGCAACTGCTAAGAAAAAGAAGTATACAACAAACAAATGAAAAGACAGAAATACAAAGATCAGAAAACAGTATGTTTATAAAAAAATTAAGCGTCCTGTAGAATTACTGAAATACCAAAGTCAGGAGCTAAAGAAGCCTGGTAAGAAAATGTCAGTAAAAACACATTTTCACTTAGAAGTATTTACACTTCTTTATACACATGCAAAAATACCTATTGAAGGCAAACAAGGGTTTCAGACCATGGAAACAATGCAAGAACTACTTCCAGTGCTGAAAAGCATTATAGGAAGATGCTGGAGTCATTTTCACATAATTGGTGGTTTACTTCGGTAGTAAAGGGAGAAAGAATGTAATGAGCATTATCTCCAGACCCTGAGGTGTGTCAAAACAATCAAACATTTTGTCAGACAGTCTCTTGGGAACAAGATGTCACTCCTGTATCAAAGTCTAACCTAATATAATCTAATGTAACCTGTATCTAACCTGTGATGCTAAAAAAAAAAAATAAAAAAAAATCTGTCCACAATTTTGATGTGGTTAATCCAAGATTTTCAGAAAAGTAACTTGAGAAGTTCTTCTCTTCATTGACTTGTTAGCCAAACTCTAAATACACTTCAGTTCCTGTAATCCATACAGACACACAAACATAATGAAATGCAACTGAAGCAATTGTTGGCTCTTGCCTATTTTATATTCTACATAGAACTTAATTTACCATACAATTCATTTGGTAGAACTGAAAACTTATTCTTCAAAATGAACGGCTTGTGACCCAGAGTCCATTTTTGGTTGTAGTTCCATGAGGGGACTTTGCTTGCCCAAATGTACCTGGAAGGTCCTGAATAAATTTGTCTGCTTTTTATACTCCTAATTTGTCTAGTCCTCTGTTTCAGGTAGACTGCTTTAGGCATCACTGGAACTGCTGAACATTAAGTGGCAAGAGCACTGGATCCGACATAACACACAAAGGTTTCCCAACTCTTAAGAAGTAGTTATGAGACAAAATGTTATTCTTTTGTGGTAGAAGTTTGAGCATCTAACATTAGGTCTGCCACTGTAGTAGCCTCCTCCAAACTGCAACAGATGATATGCATTATAATGCCAAGGCCATTTTACCTCAACTTTATCATTCAGTGGTCTTACGTCTATTATTGCCTTTACTTACATGATTAAAGAAGTTTACAAAGACAATTGTCTATAACTAACTCAGAATTACTTTTGCCAATCCTTACTATAGAATTGGCACTTTAACCTCTTAATTTTACTTTGCTTATCCTTTTCCTAGTCTTTATTCCTAAAATGCTTTTCGATGGTTAGAAGTTCTTTTCAATAGACCTTTTCTCATTTTTTTGGATATGTATTCCAAATGGATTCTACCTTTGGCATACAACAGTTTTCTACCTTCTTTACTTACAGGGCTCTCAGGACTCCTGTACAACCAACACCACTAATCAATCCTCCTGATTTTTCCAAGCTTGCCCTTCTAAAACTAAGAATTTCAAACCTGTCTCTGTTTAGTCATCCATTTTATTTCTATTTATTTAATCTAATTAAAGATGTGATCCAAGATCACAAGCTAATAAACCAATTTTTCCCAGAATTTTTCACACTACTTACTTGAGAACAAGTCTACAGCAATTCAGTGCTTATTTGGCAAGCTTACAGCAGTTGTATGTAAGATCACCTGGATCACTGAATGTCTAAATGATGCCATCATCTGTACCTATTGGTTTTTCAGCATGGAGAAGAAGAGGCTCCAGGGAGACTTCATTGTGGCCTTCTAGGACTTAAAGGATGCTTATAAAAAAGGAGAGTAACTTTTTGCACAGGCAGATATTGATAGCACAAGGGGAAATGGCCTTAAACCACAAGAGGACAGAATCAGATTAGATCCTAGGAAGAAATTCTTTACTCAGAGGGTAGTGAGGGCACAGTTTGCCATGAAAAGTTGTGGATACCACATCCCTGGCAGTGTTCAAGGCCAGGCCACATGGGGCTCTGAACAACTTGGTCTAGTGAATGGCATTCCTGCCCATGACAGGGGGGCTGGAACCAGATGATCTTTAAGGTCCCTTCCAACCCAAACCATTCTGTGATTCTGCAGTCTAAGAAAGAAATCCACCTGTGAAGTAATTCCTGACAGTATCTCTCAGTAAGCGATATTCTTATACAAATGCAACTCCTGTGGTTTATAGTAGACACCATCAAAAGCTCTTATAATTTTCTTGTCTGGAAGCGATGACATGGCTGACCCTTTATCCACACAGTCTCTTCCTGCTATTTTACAGTCCATCACATCATTCACATCCCGCATAATTCTGTCACATTTATTTCCTGTATCTGGACAGTATTATCTCTTCTACCCACACTAAGCAGGACAATTGTTTCTCAGCATTTCCTTTACCCCGTCTTTGCTTTCACACCCTCCAACACAGAATCATAGAATGGTTTGGGTTGGAAGGGACCATAAATATCACCTTGATCCAAGCCCTGCCATGGGCACAGACACATTCTGCCAGACGAGGCTGCTCAGAGCACCATCCAACTTGGCCTTGAACACCTCCAGGGATGGGGCATCCACAGCTTCTCTGGGCAACCTGTTCCAGTTGTGTGATTGCCTCACCAACCACAGCGAAGATTTTTTCCCTAATATCTAATCTAAACATACTCTCTTTCAATTTGAGCCCATTCCCCCCTGTCCTGTCAATACATTAGCTTGTAAATAGTCTTGTCCCATCCTTCCTGTAAGTTCCCTTCATGTACTGGAACGCACATCGGTTCATCAGCCCAAATGGTTTCTGATGGAGAACAAGCGCCACTCCCTACAGACCTTACCCCACTCATAACCTGAGTCAAACCTCTTTGCTGACCGCACCTGATATTAGAAATTTCACCTGCATAAAGAAACGCCACCAAATCCTCCCACCTCTCACAAAACAAATAAACGGTGCTTGGTTTCCAAAGCACCCCTTCTTTGCCTTAAAACCATAAGCGGCCGCCGAGCTCAGCCGGTCTGGAGTGCCGCCACCGCCGCCACACCTCTGCGCACCTGCGGCACCACGCAGATGTGGCTCCTGACGGAAGCGGAGCACACAGCGACAGACACGCGGGCACACCCAGGGCCGGACACACAGACGGACACACCGCCATGCCATCCCATCCCCGTTATCGGCCATTTACAGCGCCGGTGCCGGACAAACGAGGCCCCGCGGAGCGCAGCCCCAGCCCGGCCCAGCACACGCAGCACGGCGACACGCCGCGCCCCAGCCCCGCGTCCCACCGCCGGCCGCACGGGGAAGGGAGGCACAGGCAAGGGGGGGAGCCAACCCCCTTCCCTCCCCTTCCCACCCCCGTGCTCCGCAGCTTACCTTCCTTGGCCGCAGGCGGTGGCGGCCCCGGCTCCTCCCCCCGCTCAGCGGGCCAAGGGAAGATGCTGCCGCGCTCAGGCGCCTCCTCAGCGCCGAGCCGAGCCGGGCCGGGCAGGGAAAGGGGAAGGGGAGGGAAGCGGCTGGCGCCTCCCAGGGATCCACCCACTGCAGCAGGAGCCTGGAGAGCGGCGGCCGCTGTCCTGCGA